>CATORF010000649.1:0-112000 GCA_951804975.1 Anthophora plumipes | reverse complement strand
TCTGTGGAGTGCTGAAAACACCAGAAAACGTGTTTTTCGCATTCAATAGCACGAAAACAGCGATATCGGTGATTCTGCACACTTGTAACTGCAGAATCATGAAGATTATCACTGAAAATGCATATCTCAGCTGGAAACCCAACGATGCCGAAGATATCGCAGTTTCCGCATGTCAAACGCTCTGTGGAGTGCTGAAAACACCAGAAAACGTGTTTTTCGCATTCAATAGCACGAAAACAGCGATTGCGGTGATTCTGCACACTTGTAACAGCAGAATCATGAAGATTATCACTGAAAATGCATATCTCAACTGGAAACCCCACGCAAACGAAGATATCGCAGTTTCCGCATATCAAACGCACTGTGGAGTGCTGAAAACACCAGAAAACGTGTTTTTCGCATTCACTAGTACGAAAACAGCGATTTCGGTGATTCTGCACACTTGTAACAGCAGAATCATGAAGATTATCACTGAAAATGCATATCTCAACTGGAAACCCCACGCAAACGAAGATATCGCAGTTTCCGCATATCAAACGCACTGTGGAGTGCTGAAAACACCAGAAAACGTGTTTTTCGCATTCAATAGCACGAAAACAGCGATTTCGGTGATTCTGCACACTTGTAGCAGCAGGATCATGAAGATTATCAGTGAAAATGCATATCTCAGCTGGAAACCCAACGATCCCGAAGATATCGCAGTTTCCGCATGTCAAACGCTCTGTGGAGTGCTGAAAACACCAGAAAACGTGTTTTTCGCAATCAATAACACGAAAACAGCGATTTCGGTGATTCTGCACACTAGTAACAGCCGAATCATGAAGATTATCGCTGAAAATGCATATCTCGACTGGAAACCCCACGCAAACGAAGATATCGCTGTTTCCGCATTTCGTAGGCACTGTGGAGTGCTGAAAACACCAGAAAACGTGTTTTTCGCATTCAATAGCACGCAAACAGCGATTTCGGTGATTCTGCACACTTGCAACAGCAGAATCATGAAGATTAACACTGAAAATGCATATCTCAACTGGAAACCCCACGCAAACGAAGATATCGCAGTTTCCGCATATCAAACGCACTGTGGAGTGCTGACAACACCAGAAAACGTGTTTTTCGCATTCAATAGCAAGAAAACAGCGACTTCGGTGATTCTGCACACTTGTAGCAGCAGGATCATGAAGATTATCAGTGAAAATGCATATCTCAGCTGGAAACCCAACGATACCGAAGATATCGCAGTTTCCGCATGTCATACGCACTGTGGAGTGCTGAAAACACCAGAAAACTTGTTTTTCGCATTCAATAGCACGAAAACAGCGATTTCGGTGATTGTGCACACTTGTAACAGCAGAATCAGGAAGATTATCACTGAAAATGCATATCTCAGCTGGAAACCCAACGATACCGAAGATATCGCAGTTTCCGCATGTCATACGCACTGTCGGGTGCTGAAAACACCAGAAAACGCGTTTTTCGCAATCAATAACACGAAAACAGCGATTTCGGTGATTCTGCACACTTGTAACAGCAGAATCATGAAGATTATCGCTGAAAATGCATATCTCGACTGGAAACCCCACGCAAACGAAGATATCGCTGTTTCCGCATGTCGTAGGCACTGTGGAGTGCTGAAAACACCAGAAAACGTGTCTTTCGCATTCAATAGCACGAAAACAGCGATTTCGGTGATTTTGCAGACTTGCAACAGCAGAATCATGAAGATTATCACTGAAAATACATATCTCAACTGGAAACCCCACGCAAACGAAGATATCGCAGTTACCGCATATCAAACGCACTGTGGAGTGCTGAAAACACCAGAAAACGTTTTTTTCGCATTCAATAGCACGAAAACAGCGATTTCGGTGATTCTGCACACTTGTAACAGCAGAATCATGAAGATTATCACTGAAAATGCATATCTCAGCAGGAAACCCAACGATGCCGAAGATATCGCAGTTTCCGCATGTCAAACGCTCTGTGGAGTGCTGAAAACACCAGAAAACGTGTTTTTCGCATTCAATAGCACGAAAACAGCGATTTCGGTGATTCTGCACACTTGTAGCAGCAGGATCATGAAGATTATCAGTGAAAATGCATATCTCAGCTGGAAACCCAACGATACCGAAGATATCGCAGTTTCCGCATGTCAAACGCTCTGTGGAGTGCTGAAAACACCAGAAAACGTGCTTTCGCATTCAATAGCACGAAAACAGCGATTGCGGTGATTCTGCACACTTGTAACAGCAGAATCATGAAGATTATCACTGAAAATGCATATCTCAACTGGAAACCCCACGCAAACGAAGATATCGCAGTTTCCGCATATAAAACGCACTGTGGAGTGCTGAAAACACCAGAAAACGTGTTTTTCGCATTCAATAGCACGAAAACAGCGATTTCGGTGATTCTGCACACTTGTAGCAGCAGGATCATGAAGATTATCCGTGAAAATGCATATCTCAGCTGGAAAGCGAGCGATACCGAAGATATCGCAGTTTCCGCATGTCATACGCACTGTGGAGTGCTGAAAACACCAGAAAACGTGTTTTTCGCATTCACTAGTACGAAAACAGCGATTTCGGTGATTCTGCACACTTGTAACAGCAGAATCATGAAGATTATCACTGAAAATGCATATCTCAGCAGGAAACAACAACGATACCGAAGATATCGCAGTTTCCGCATGTCAAGCGCTCTGTGGCGTGCTGATAACACCAGAAAACGTGTTGTTCGCATTCAAAAGCACGAAAACAGCGATTTCGGTGATTCTGCACACTTGTAACAGCAGAATCATGAAGATTATCACTGAAAATGCATATCTCAGATGGAAACCCAACGATCCCGAAGATATCGCAGTTTCCGCATGTCAAACGCTCTGTGGAGTGCTGAAAACACCAGAAAACGTGTTTTTCGCAATCAATAACACGAAAACAGCGATTTCGGTGATTCTGCACACTAGTAACAGCCGAATCATGAAGATTATCGCTGAAAATGCATATCTCGACTGGAAACCCCACGCAAACGAAGATATCGCTGTTTCCGCATGTCGTAGGCACTGTGGAGTGCTGAAAACACCAGAAAACGTGTTTTTCGCATTCAATAGCTCGCAAACAGCGATTTCGGTGATTCTGCACACTTGCAACAGCAGAATCATGAAGATTATCACTGAAAATGCATTTCTCAACTGGAAACCCCACGCAAACGAAGATATCGCAGTTTCCGCATATCAAACGCACTGTGGAGTGCTGACAACACCAGAAAACGTGTTTTTCGCATTCAATAGCAAGAAAACAGCGACTTCGGTGATTCTGCACACTTGTAGCAGCAGGATCATGAAGATTATCAGTGAAAATGCATATCTCAGCTGGAAACCCAACGATACCGAAGATATCGCAGTTTCCGCATGTCATACGCACTGTGGAGTGCTGAAAACACCAGAAAACTTGTTTTTCGCATTCAATAGCACGAAAACAGCGATTTCGGTGATTGTGCACACTTGTAACAGCAGAATCATGAAGATTATCACTGAAAATGCATATCTCAGCTGGAAACCCAACGATACCGAAGATATCGCAGTTTCCGCATGTCATACGCACTGTCGGGTGCTGAAAACACCAGAAAACGCGTTTTTCGCAATCAATAACACGAAAACAGCGATTTCGGTGATTCTGCACACTTGTAACAGCAGAATCATGAAGATTATCGCTGAAAATGCATATCTCGACTGGAAACCCCACGCAAACGAAGATATCGCTGTTTCCGCATGTCGTAGGCACTGTGGAGTGCTGAAAACACCAGAAAACGTGTCTTTCGCATTCAATAGCACGAAAACAGCGATTTCGGTGATTCTGCAGACTTGCAACAGCAGAATCATGAAGATTATCACTGAAAATACATATCTCAACTGGAAACCCCACGCAAACGAAGATATCGCAGTTACCGCATATCAAACGCACTGTGGAGTGCTGAAAACACCAGAAAACGTGTTTTTCGCATTCAATAGCACGAAAACAGCGATTTCGGTGATTCTGCACACTTGTAACAGCAGAATCATGAAGATTATCACTGAAAATGCATATCTCAGCTGGAAACCCAACGATGCCGAAGATATCGCAGTTTCCGCATGTCAAACGCTCTGTGGAGTGCTGAAAACACCAGAAAACGTGTTTTTCGCATTCAATAGCACGAAAACAGCGATTTCGGTGATTCTGCACACTTGTAGCAGCAGGATCATGAAGATTATCAGTGAAAATGCATATCTCAGCTGGAAACCCAACGATACCGAAGATATCGCAGTTTCCGCATGTCATACGCACTGTGGAGTGCTGAAAACACCAGAAAACTTGTTTTTCGCATTCAATAGCACGAAAACAGCGATTTCGGTGATTGTGCACACTCGTAACAGCAGAATCATGAAGATTATCACTGAAAATGCATATCTCAGCTGGAAACCCAACGATACCGAAGATATCGCAGTTTCCGCATGTCAAACGCTCTGTGGAGTGCTGAAAACACCAGAAAACGTGTTTTTCGCAATCAATAACACGAAAACAGCGATTTCGGTGATTCTGCACACTTGTAACAGCAGAATCATGAAGATTATCGCTGAAAATGCATATCTCGACTGGAAACCCCACGCAAACGAAGATATCGCTGTTTCCGCATGTCGTAGGCACTGTGGAGTGCTGAAAACACCAGAAAACGTGTTTTTCGCATTCAATAGCACGCAAACAGCGATTTCGGTGATTCTGCACACTTGCAACAGCAGAATCATGAAGATTATCACTGAAAATGCATATCTCAACTGGAAACCCCACGCAAACGAAGATATCGCAGTTTCCGCATATCAAACGCACTGTGGAGTGCTGACAACACCAGAAAACGTGTTTTTCGCATTCAATAGCACGAAAACAGCGATATCGGTGATTCTGCACGCTTGTAACTGCAGAATCATGAAGATTATCACTGAAAATGCATATCTCAGCTGGAAACCCAACGATGCCGAAGATATCGCAGTTTCCGCATGTCAAACGCTCTGTGGAGTGCTGAAAACACCAGAAAACGTGTTTTTCGCATTCAATAGCACGAAAACAGCGATTGCGGTGATTCTGCACACTTGTAACAGCAGAATCATGAAGATTATCACTGAAAATGCATATCTCAACTGGAAACCCCACGCAAACGAAGATATCGCAGTTTCCGCATATCAAACGCACTGTGGAGTGCTGAAAACACCAGAAAACGTGTTTTTCGCATTCAATAGCACGAAAACAGCGATTTCGGTGATTCTGCACACTTGTAGCAGCAGGATCATGAAGATTATCCGTGAAAATGCATATCTCAGCTGGAAACCGAGCGATACCGAAGATATCGCAGTTTCCGCATGTCATACGCACTGTGGAGTGCTGAAAACACCAGAAAACGTGTTTTTCGCATTCACTAGTACGATAACAGCGATTTCGGTGATTCTGCACACTTGTAACAGCAGAATCATGAAGATTATCACTGAAAATGCATATCTCAACTGGAAACCCCACGCAAACGAAGATATCGCAGTTTCCGCATATCAAACGCACTGTGGAGTGCTGAAAACACCAGAAAACGTGTTTTTCGCATTCAATAGCACGAAAACAGCGATTTCGGTGATTCTGCACACTTGTAGCAGCAGGATCATGAAGATTATCAGTGAAAATGCATATCTCAGCTGGAAACCCAACGATCCCGAAGATATCGCAGTTTCCGCATGTCAAACGCTCTGTGGAGTGCTGAAAACACCAGAAAACGTGTTTTTCGCAATCAATAACACGAAAACAGCGATTTCGGTGATTCTGCACACTTGTAACAGCAGAATCATGAAGATTATCGCTGAAAATGCATATCTCGACTGGAAACCCCACGCAAACGAAGATATCGCTGTTTCCGCATGTCGTAGGCACTGTGGAGTGCTGAAAACACCAGAAAACGTGTTTTTCGCATTCAATAGCACGCAAACAGCGATTTCGGTGATTCTGCACACTTGCAACAGCAGAATCATGAAGATTATCACTGAAAATGCATATCTCAACTGGAAAGCCCACGCAAACGAAGATATCGCAGTTTCCGCATATCAAACGCACTGTAGAGTGCTGACAACACCAGAAAACGTGTTTTTCGCATTCAATAGCAAGAAAACAGCGACTTCGGTGATTCTGCACACTTGTAGCTGCAGGATCATGAAGATTATCAGTGAAAATGCATATCTCAGCTGGAAACCCAACGATACCGAAGATATCGCAGTTTCCGCATGTCATACGCACTGTGGAGTGCTGAAAACACCAGAAAACTTGTTTTTCGCATTCAATAGCACGAAAACAGCGATTTCGGTGATTGTGCACACTTGTAACAGCAGAATCATGAAGATTATCACTGAAAATGCATATCTCAGCTGGAAACCCAACGATACCGAAGATATCGCAGTTTCCGCATGTCATACGCACTGTCGGGTGCTGAAAACACCAGAAAACGCGTTTTTCGCAATCAATAACACGAAAACAGCGATTTCGGTGATTCTGCATACTTGTAACAGCATAATCATGAAGATTATCGCTGAAAATGCATATCTCGACTGGAAACCCCACGCAAACGAAGATATCGCTGTTTCCGCATGTCGTAGGCACTGTGGAGTGCTGAAAACACCAGAAAACGTGTTTTTCGCATTCAATAGCACGAAAACAGCGATTTCGGTGATTCTGCAGACTTGCAACAGCAGAATCATGAAGATTATCACTGAAAATACATATCTCAACTGGAAACCCCACGCAAACGAAGATATCGCAGTTACCGCATATCAAACGCACTGTGGAGTGCTGAAAACACCAGAAAACGTGTTTTTCGCATTCAATAGCACGAAAACAGCGATTTCGGTGATTCTGCACACTTGTAACAGCAGAATCATGAAGATTATCACTGAAAATGCATATCTCAGCTGGAAACCCAACGATGCCGAAGATATCGCAGTTTCCGCATGTCAAACGCTCTGTGGAGTGCTGAAAACACCAGAAAACGTGTTTTTCGCATTCAATAGCACGAAAACAGCGATTTCGGTGATTCTGCACACTTGTAGCAGCAGGATCATGAAGATTATCAGTGAAAATGCATATCTCAGCTGGAAACCCAACGATACCGAAGATATCACAGTTTCCGCATGTCATACGCACTGTGGAGTGCTGAAAACACCAGAAAACTTGTTTTTCGCATTCAATAGCACGAAAACAGCGATTTCGGTGATTGTGCACACTTGTAACAGCAGAATCATGAAGATTATCACTGAAAATGCATATCTCAGCTGGAAACCCAACGATACCGAAGATATCGCAGTTTCCGCATGTCAAACGCTCTGTGGAGTGCTGAAAACACCAGAAAACGTGTTTTTCGCAATCAATAACACGAAAACACCGATTTCGGTGATTCTGCACACTTGTAACAGCATAATCATGAAGATTATCGCTGAAAATGCATATCTCGACTGGAAACCCCACGCAAACGAAGATATCGCTGTTTCCGCATGTCGTAGGCACTGTGGAGTGCTGAAAACACCAGAAAACGTGTTTTTCGCATTCAACAGCACGCAAACAGCGATTTCGGTGATTCTGCACACTTGCAACAGCAGAATCATGAAGATTATCACTGAAAATGCTTATCTCAACTGGAAACCCCACGCAAACGAAGATATCGCAGTTTCCGCATATCAAACGCACTGTGGAGTGCTGACAACACCAGAAAACGTGTTTTTCGCATTCAATAGCAAGAAAACAGCGACTTCTGTGATTCTGCACACTTGTAGCAGCAGGATCATGAAGATTATCAGTGAAAATGCATATCTCAGCTGGAAACCCAACGATACCGAAGATATCGCAGTTTCCGCATGTCATACGCACTGTGGAGTGCTGAAAACACCAGAAAACTTGTTTTTCGCATTCAATAGCACGAAAACAGCGATTTCGGCGATTGTGCACACTTGTAACAGCAGAATCATGAAGATTATCACTGAAAATGCATATCTCAGCTGGAAACCCAACGATACCGAAGATATCGCAGTTACCGCATATCAAACGCACTGTGGAGTGCTGAAAACACCAGAAAACGTGTTTTTCGCATTCAATAGCACGAAAACAGCGATTTCGGTGATTCTGCACACTTGTAACAGCAGAATCATGAAGATTATCACTGAAAATGCATATCTCACCTGGAAACCCAACGATACCGAAGATATCGCAGTTTCCGCATATCAAACGCACTGTGGAGTGCTGAAAACACCAGAAAACGTGTTTTTCGCATTCAATAGCACGAAAACAGCGATTACGGTGATTCTGCACACTTGCAACAGCAGAATCATGAAGATTATCACTGAAAATGCATATCTCAGCTGGAAACCCAACGATGCCGAAGATATCGCAGTTTCCGCATGTCAAACGCTCTGTGGAGTGCTGAAAACACCAGAAAACGTGTTTTTCGCATTCAATAGAACGAAAACAGCGATTTCGGTGATTCTGCACACTTGTTACAGCAGAATCATGAAGATTATCGTTGAAAATGCATATCTCGACTGGAAACCCCACGCAAACGAAGATATCGCTGTTTCCGCATGTCGTAGGCACTGTGGAGTACTGAAAACACCAGAAAACGTGTTTTTCGCATTCACTAGCACGAAAACAGCGATTTCGGTGATTCTGCACACTTGTAACAGCAGAATCATGAAGATTATCACTGAAAATGCATATCTCATCTGGAAACCCCACGCTAACGAAGATATCGCAGTTTCCGCATATCAAACGCACTGTGGAGTGCTGACAACACCCGAAAACGTGTTTTTCGCATTAAATAGCACGAAAACAGCGATTTCGGTGATTCTGCACACTTGTAACAGCAGAATCATGGCGATTATCGGTGAAAATGCATATCTCAGCTGGAAACCTAACGATACCGAAGATATCGCAGTTTCCGCATGTCATACGCACTGTGGAGGGCTGAAAACACCAGAAAACGCGTTTTTCGCATTCAATAGAACGAAAACAGCGATTTCGGTGATTCTGCACACTTGTAACAGCAGAATCATGAAGATTATCACTGAAAATGCATATCTCAGCTCGAAACCCCACCAAAACGAAGATATCCCTGTTTCCGCACATCAAACGCACTGTCGGGTGCTGAAAACACCAGAAAACGTGTTTTTCGCAATCAATAACACGAAAACAGCGATTTCGGTGATTCTGCACACTTGTAACAGCAGAATCATGAAGATTATCGCTGAAAATTCATATCTCAGCTGGAAACCCCACGATACCGAAGATATCGCAGTTTCCGCATGTCATACGCACTGTGGAGTGCTGAAAACACCAGAAAACGCGTTTTTCGGATTCAATAGCACGAAAACAGCGATTTCGGTGATTCTGCACACTTGTAGCAGCAGGATCATGAAGATTATCAGTGAAAATGCATATCTCAGCTGGAAACCCAACGATACCGAAGATATCGCAGTTTCCGCATGTCAAACGCTCTGTGGAGTGCTGAAAACACCAGAAAACGTGTTTTTCGCATTCAATAGCACGAAAACAGCGATTTCGGTGATTCTGCACACTTGTAACAGCAGAATCATGAAGATTATCACTGAAAATGCATATCTCAGCTGGAAACCCAACGATGCCGAAGATATCGCAGTTTCCGCATGTCAAACGCTCTGTGGAGTGCTGAAAACACCAGAAAACGTGTTTTTCGCATTCAATAGCACGAAAACAGCGATTTCGGTGATTCTGCACACTTGTAGCAGCAGGATCATGAAGATTATCAGTGAAAATGCATATCTCAGCTGGAAACCCAACGATACCGAAGATATCGCAGTTTCCGCATGTCAAACGCTCTGTGGAGTGCTGAAAACACCAGAAAACGTGTTTTTCGCATTCAATAGCACGAAAACAGCGATTGCGGTGATTCTGCACACTTGTAACAGCAGAATCATGAAGATTATCACTGAAAATGCATATCTCAACTGGAAACCCCACGCAAACGAAGATATCGCAGTTTCCGCATATCAAACGCACTGTGGAGTGCTGAAAACACCAGAAAACGTGTTTTTCGCATTCAATAGCACGAAAACAGCGATTTCGGTGATTCTGCACACTTGTAGCAGCAGGATCATGAAGATTATCAGTGAAAATGCATATCTCAGCTGGAAACCCAACGATCCCGAAGATATCGCAGTTTCCGCATGTCAAACGCTCTGTGGAGTGCTGAAAACACCAGAAAACGTGTTTTTCGCAATCAATAACACGAAAACAGCGATTTCGGTGATTCTGCACACTAGTAACAGCCGAATCATGAAGATTATCGCTGAAAATGCATATCTCGACTGGAAACCCCACGCAAACGAAGATATCGCTGTTTCCGCATGTCGTAGGCACTGTGGAGTGCTGAAAACACCAGAAAACGTGTTTTTCGCATTCAATAGCACGCAAACAGCGATTTCGGTGATTCTGCACACTTGCAACAGCAGAATCATGAAGATTATCACTGAAAATGCATATCTCAACTGGAAACCCCACGCAAACGAAGATATCGCAGTTTCCGCATATCAAACGCACTGTGGAGTGCTGACAACACCAGAAAACGTGTTTTTCGCATTCAATAGCAAGAAAACAGCGACTTCGGTGATTCTGCACACTTGTAGCAGCAGGATCATGAAGATTATCAGTGAAAATGCATATCTCAGCTGGAAACCCAACGATACCGAAGATATCGCAGTTTCCGCATGTCATACGCACTGTGGAGTGCTGAAAACACCAGAAAACTTGTTTTTCGCATTCAATAGCACGAAAACAGCGATTTCGGTGATTGTGCACACTTGTAACAGCAGAATCATGAAGATTATCACTGAAAATGCATATCTCAGCTGGAAACCCAACGATACCGAAGATATCGCAGTTTCCGCATGTCATACGCACTGTCGGGTGCTGAAAACACCAGAAAACGCGTTTTTCGCAATCAATAACACGAAAACAGCGATTTCGGTGATTCTGCACACTTGTAACAGCAGAATCATGAAGATTATCGCTGAAAATGCATATCTCGACTGGAAACCCCACGCAAACGAAGATATCGCTGTTTCCGCATGTCGTAGGCACTGTGGAGTGCTGAAAACACCAGAAAACGTGTCTTTCGCATTCAATAGCACGAAAACAGCGATTTCGGTGATTCTGCAGACTTGCAACAGCAGAATCATGAAGATTATCACTGAAAATACATATCTCAACTGGAAACCCCACGCAAACGAAGATATCGCAGTTACCGCATATCAAACGCACTGTGGAGTGCTGAAAACACCAGAAAACGTGTTTTTCGCATTCAATAGCACGAAAACAGCGATTTCGGTGATTCTGCACACTTGTAACAGCAGAATCATGAAGATTATCACTGAAAATGCATATCTCAGCTGGAAACCCAACGATGCCGAAGATATCGCAGTTTCCGCATGTCAAACGCTCTGTGGAGTGCTGAAAACACCAGAAAACGTGTTTTTCGCATTCAATAGCACGAAAACAGCGATTTCGGTGATTCTGCACACTTGTAGCAGCAGGATCATGAAGATTATCAGTGAAAATGCATATCTCAGCTGGAAACCCAACGATACCGAAGATATCGCAGTTTCCGCATGTCATACGCACTGTGGAGTGCTGAAAACACCAGAAAACTTGTTTTTCGCATTCAATAGCACGAAAACAGCGATTTCGGTGATTGTGCACACTCGTAACAGCAGAATCATGAAGATTATCACTGAAAATGCATATCTCAGCTGGAAACCCAACGATACCGAAGATATCGCAGTTTCCGCATGTCAAACGCTCTGTGGAGTGCTGAAAACACCAGAAAACGTGTTTTTCGCAATCAATAACACGAAAACAGCGATTTCGGTGATTCTGCACACTTGTAACAGCAGAATCATGAAGATTATCGCTGAAAATGCATATCTCGACTGGAAACCCCACGCAAACGAAGATATCGCTGTTTCCGCATGTCGTAGGCACTGTGGAGTGCTGAAAACACCAGAAAACGTGTTTTTCGCATTCAATAGCACGCAAACAGCGATTTCGGTGATTCTGCACACTTGCAACAGCAGAATCATGAAGATTATCACTGAAAATGCATATCTCAACTGGAAACCCCACGCAAACGAAGATATCGCAGTTTCCGCATATCAAACGCACTGTGGAGTGCTGACAACACCAGAAAACGTGTTTTTCGCATTCAATAGCACGAAAACAGCGATATCGGTATTTCTGCACGCTTGTAACTGCAGAATCATGAAGATTATCACTGAAAATGCATATCTCAGCTGGAAACCCAACGATGCCGAAGATATCGCAGTTTCCGCATGTCAAACGCTCTGTGGAGTGCTGAAAACACCAGAAAACGTGTTTTTCGCATTCAATAGCACGAAAACAGCGATTGCGGTGATTCTGCACACTTGTAACAGCAGAATCATGAAGATTATCACTGAAAATGCATATCTCAACTGGAAACCCCACGCAAACGAAGATATCGCAGTTTCCGCATATCAAACGCACTGTGGAGTGCTGAAAACACCAGAAAACGTGTTTTTCGCATTCAATAGCACGAAAACAGCGATTTCGGTGATTCTGCACACTTGTAACAGCAGAATCATGAAGATTATCACTGAAAATGCATATCTCACCTGGAAACCCAACGATACCGAAGATATCGCAGTTTCCGCATATCAAACGCACTGTGGAGTGCTGAAAACACCAGAAAACGTGTTTTTCGCATTCAATAGCACGAAAACAGCGATTACGGTGATTCTGCACACTTGCAACAGCAGAATCATGAAGATTATCACTGAAAATGCATATCTCAGCTGGAAACCCAACGATGCCGAAGATATCGCAGTTTCCGCATGTCAAACGCTCTGTGGAGTGCTGAAAACACCAGAAAACGTGTTTTTCGCATTCAATAGAACGAAAACAGCGATTTCGGTGATTCTGCACACTTGTTACAGCAGAATCATGAAGATTATCGTTGAAAATGCATATCTCGACTGGAAACCCCACGCAAACGAAGATATCGCTGTTTCCGCATGTCGTAGGCACTGTGGAGTACTGAAAACACCAGAAAACGTGTTTTTCGCATTCACTAGCACGAAAACAGCGATTTCGGTGATTCTGCACACTTGTAACAGCAGAATCATGAAGATTATCACTGAAAATGCATATCTCAACTGGAAACCCCACGCTAACGAAGATATCGCAGTTTCCGCATATCAAACGCACTGTGGAGTGCTGACAACACCAGAAAACGTGTTTTTCGCATTAAATAGCACGAAAACAGCGATTTCGGTGATTCTGCACACTTGTAACAGCAGAATCATGGCGATTATCGGTGAAAATGCATATCTCAGCTGGAAACCTAACGATACCGAAGATATCGCAGTTTCCGCATGTCATACGCACTGTGGAGGGCTGAAAACACCAGAAAACGCGTTTTTCGCATTCAATAGAACGAAAACAGCGATTTCGGTGATTCTGCACACTTGTAACAGCAGAATCATGAAGATTATCACTGAAAATGCATATCTCAGCTCGAAACCCCACCAAAACGAAGATATCCCTGTTTCCGCACATCAAACGCACTGTCGGGTGCTGAAAACACCAGAAAACGTGTTTTTCGCAATCAATAACACGAAAACAGCGATTTCGGTGATTCTGCACACTTGTAACAGCAGAATCATGAAGATTATCGCTGAAAATTCATATCTCAGCTGGAAACCCCACGATACCGAAGATATCGCAGTTTCCGCATGTCATGCGCACTGTGGAGTGCTGAAAACACCAGAAAACGCGTTTTTCGGATTCAATAGCACGAAAACAGCGATTTCGGTGATTCTGCACACTTGTAGCAGCAGGATCATGAAGATTATCAGTGAAAATGCATATCTCAGCTGGAAACCCAACGATACCGAAGATATCGCAGTTTCCGCATGTCAAACGCTCTGTGGAGTGCTGAAAACACCAGAAAACGTGTTTTTCGCATTCAATAGCACGAAAACAGCGATTTCGGTGATTCTGCACACTTGTAACAGCAGAATCATGAAGATTATCACTGAAAATGCATATCTCAGCTGGAAACCCAACGATGCCGAAGATATCGCAGTTTCCGCATGTCAAACGCTCTGTGGAGTGCTGAAAACACCAGAAAACGTGTTTTTCGCATTCAATAGCACGAAAACAGCGATTTCGGTGATTCTGCACACTTGTAGCAGCAGGATCATGAAGATTATCAGTGAAAATGCATATCTCAGCTGGAAACCCAACGATACCGAAGATATCGCAGTTTCCGCATGTCAAACGCTCTGTGGAGTGCTGAAAACACCAGAAAACGTGTTTTTCGCATTCAATAGCACGAAAACAGCGATTGCGGTGATTCTGCACACTTGTAACAGCAGAATCATGAAGATTATCACTGAAAATGCATATCTCAACTGGAAACCCCACGCAAACGAAGATATCGCAGTTTCCGCATATCAAACGCACTGTGGAGTGCTGAAAACACCAGAAAACGTGTTTTTCGCATTCAATAGCACGAAAACAGCGATTTCGGTGATTCTGCACTCTTGTAGCAGCAGGATCATGAAGATTATCCGTGAAAATGCATATCTCAGCTGGAAAGCGAGCGATACCGAAGATATCGCAGTTTCCGCATGTCATACGCACTGTGGAGTGCTGAAAACACCAGAAAACGTGTTTTTCGCATTCACTAGTACGAAAACAGCGATTTCGGTGATTCTGCACACTTGTAACAGCAGAATCATGAAGATTATCACTGAAAATGCATATCTCAACTGGAAACCCCACGCAAACGAAGATATCGCAGTTTCCGCATATCAAACGCACTGTGGAGTGCTGAAAACACCAGAAAACGTGTTTTTCGCATTCAATAGCACGAAAACAGCGATTTCGGTGATTCTGCACACTTGTAGCAGCAGGATCATGAAGATTATCAGTGAAAATGCATATCTCAGCTGGAAACCCAACGATCCCGAAGATATCGCAGTTTCCGCATGTCAAACGCTCTGTGGAGTGCTGAAAACACCAGAAAACGTGTTTTTCGCAATCAATAACACGAAAACAGCGATTTCGGTGATTCTGCACACTAGTAACAGCCGAATCATGAAGATTATCGCTGAAAATGCATATCTCGACTGGAAACCCCACGCAAACGAAGATATCGCTGTTTCCGCATGTCGTAGGCACTGTGGAGTGCTGAAAACACCAGAAAACGTGTTTTTCGCATTCAATAGCACGCAAACAGCGATTTCGGTGATTCTGCACACTTGCAACAGCAGAATCATGAAGATTATCACTGAAAATGCATATCTCAACTGGAAACCCCACGCAAACGAAGATATCGCAGTTTCCGCATATCAAACGCACTGTGGAGTGCTGACAACACCAGAAAACGTGTTTTTCGCATTCAATAGCAAGAAAACAGCGACTTCGGTGATTCTGCACACTTGTAGCAGCAGGATCATGAAGATTATCAGTGAAAATGCATATCTCAGCTGGAAACCCAACGATACCGAAGATATCGCAGTTTCCGCATGTCATACGCACTGTGGAGTGCTGAAAACACCAGAAAACTTGTTTTTCGCATTCAATAGCACGAAAACAGCGATTTCGGTGATTGTGCACACTTGTAACAGCAGAATCATGAAGATTATCACTGAAAATGCATATCTCAGCTGGAAACCCAACGATACCGAAGATATCGCAGTTTCCGCATGTCATACGCACTGTCGGGTGCTGAAAACACCAGAAAACGCGTTTTTCGCAATCAATAACACGAAAACAGCGATTTCGGTGATTCTGCACACTTGTAACAGCAGAATCATGAAGATTATCGCTGAAAATGCATATCTCGACTGGAAACCCCACGCAAACGAAGATATCGCTGTTTCCGCATGTCGTAGGCACTGTGGAGTGCTGAAAACACCAGAAAACGTGTCTTTCGCATTCAATAGCACGAAAACAGCGATTTCGGTGATTCTGCAGACTTGCAACAGCAGAATCATGAAGATTATCACTGAAAATACATATCTCAACTGGAAACCCCACGCAAACGAAGATATCGCAGTTACCGCATATCAAACGCACTGTGGAGTGCTGAAAACACCAGAAAACGTGTTTTTCGCATTCAATAGCACGAAAACAGCGATTTCGGTGATTCTGCACACTTGTAACAGCAGAATCATGAAGATTATCACTGAAAATGCATATCTCAGCTGGAAACCCAACGATGCCGAAGATATCGCAGTTTCCGCATGTCAAACGCTCTGTGGAGTGCTGAAAACACCAGAAAACGTGTTTTTCGCATTCAATAGCACGAAAACAGCGATTTCGGTGATTCTGCACACTTGTAGCAGCAGGATCATGAAGATTATCAGTGAAAATGCATATCTCAGCTGGAAACCCAACGATACCGAAGATATCGCAGTTTCCGCATGTCATACGCACTGTGGAGTGCTGAAAACACCAGAAAACTTGTTTTTCGCATTCAATAGCACGAAAACAGCGATTTCGGTGATTGTGCACACTCGTAACAGCAGAATCATGAAGATTATCACTGAAAATGCATATCTCAGCTGGAAACCCAACGATACCGAAGATATCGCAGTTTCCGCATGTCAAACGCTCTGTGGAGTGCTGAAAACACCAGAAAACGTGTTTTTCGCAATCAATAACACGAAAACAGCGATTTCGGTGATTCTGCACACTTGTAACAGCAGAATCATGAAGACTATCGCTGAAAATGCATATCTCGACTGGAAACCCCACGCAAACGAAGATATCGCTGTTTCCGCATGTCGTAGGCACTGTGGAGTGCTGAAAACACCAGAAAACGTGTTTTTCGCATTCAATAGCACGCAAACAGCGATTTCGGTGATTCTGCACACTTGCAACAGCAGAATCATGAAGATTATCACTGAAAATGCATATCTCAACTGGAAACCCCACGCAAACGAAGATATCGCAGTTTCCGCATATCAAACGCACTGTGGAGTGCTGACAACACCAGAAAACGTGTTTTTCGCATTCAATAGCACGAAAACAGCGATATCGGTATTTCTGCACGCTTGTAACTGCAGAATCATGAAGATTATCACTGAAAATGCATATCTCAGCTGGAAACCCAACGATGCCGAAGATATCGCAGTTTCCGCATGTCAAACGCTCTGTGGAGTGCTGAAAACACCAGAAAACGTGTTTTTCGCATTCAATAGCACGAAAACAGCGATTGCGGTGATTCTGCACACTTGTAACAGCAGAATCATGAAGATTATCACTGAAAATGCATATCTCAACTGGAAACCCCACGCAAACGAAGATATCGCAGTTTCCGCATATCAAACGCACTGTGGAGTGCTGAAAACACCAGAAAACGTGTTTTTCGCATTCAATAGCACGAAAACAGCGATTGCGGTGATTCTGCACACTTGTAACAGCAGAATCATGAAGATTATCACTGAAAATGCATATCTCAGCTCGAAACCCCACCAAAACGAAGATATCCCTGTTTCCGCACATCAAACGCACTGTCGGGTGCTGAAAACACCAGAAAACGTGTTTTTCGCAATCAATAACACGAAAACAGCGATTTCGGTGATTCTGCACACTTGTAACAGCAGAATCATGAAGATTATCGCTGAAAATTCATATCTCAGCTGGAAACCCCACGATACCGAAGATATCGCAGTTTCCGCATGTCATACGCACTGTGGAGTGCTGAAAACACCAGAAAACGCGTTTTTCGGATTCAATAGCACGAAAACAGCGATTTCGGTGATTCTGCACACTTGTAGCAGCAGGATCATGAAGATTATCAGTGAAAATGCATATCTCAGCTGGAAACCCAACGATACCGAAGATATCGCAGTTTCCGCATGTCAAACGCTCTGTGGAGTGCTGAAAACACCAGAAAACGTGTTTTTCGCATTCAATAGCACGAAAACAGCGATTTCGGTGATTCTGCACACTTGTAACAGCAGAATCATGAAGATTATCACTGAAAATGCATATCTCAGCTGGAAACCCAACGATGCCGAAGATATCGCAGTTTCCGCATGTCAAACGCTCTGTGGAGTGCTGAAAACACCAGAAAACGTGTTTTTCGCATTCAATAGCACGAAAACAGCGATTGCGGTGATTCTGCACACTTGTAACAGCAGAATCATGAAGATTATCACTGAAAATGCATATCTCAACTGGAAACCCCACGCAAACGAAGATATCGCAGTTTCCGCATATCAAACGCACTGTGGAGTGCTGAAAACACCAGAAAACGTGTTTTTCGCATTCAATAGCACGAAAACAGCGATTTCGGTGATTCTGCACACTTGTAGCAGCAGGATCATGAAGATTATCCGTGAAAATGCATATCTCAGCTGGAAAGCGAGCGATACCGAAGATATCGCAGTTTCCGCATGTCATACGCACTGTGGAGTGCTGAAAACACCAGAAAACGTGTTTTTCGCATTCACTAGTACGAAAACAGCGATTTCGGTGATTCTGCACACTTGTAACAGCAGAATCATGAAGATTATCACTGAAAATGCATATCTCAACTGGAAACCCCACGCAAACGAAGATATCGCAGTTTCCGCATATCAAACGCACTGTGGAGTGCTGAAAACACCAGAAAACGTGTTTTTCGCATTCAATAGCACGAAAACAGCGATTTCGGTGATTCTGCACACTTGTAGCAGCAGGATCATGAAGATTATCAGTGAAAATGCATATCTCAGCTGGAAACCCAACGATCCCGAAGATATCGCAGTTTCCGCATGTCAAACGCTCTGTGGAGTGCTGAAAACACCAGAAAACGTGTTTTTCGCAATCAATAACACGAAAACAGCGATTTCGGTGATTCTGCACACTAGTAACAGCCGAATCATGAAGATTATCGCTGAAAATGCATATCTCGACTGGAAACCCCACGCAAACGAAGATATCGCTGTTTCCGCATGTCGTAGGCACTGTGGAGTGCTGAAAACACCAGAAAACGTGTTTTTCGCATTCAATAGCACGCAAACAGCGATTTCGGTGATTCTGCACACTTGCAACAGCAGAATCATGAAGATTATCACTGAAAATGCATATCTCAACTGGAAACCCCACGCAAACGAAGATATCGCAGTTTCCGCATATCAAACGCACTGTGGAGTGCTGACAACACCAGAAAACGTGTTTTTCGCATTCAATTGCAAGAAAACAGCGACTTCGGTGATTCTGCACACTTGTAGCAGCAGGATCATGAAGATTATCAGTGAAAATGCATATCTCAGCTGGAAACCCAACGATACCGAAGATATCGCAGTTTCCGCATGTCATACGCACTGTGGAGTGCTGAAAACACCAGAAAACTTGTTTTTCGCATTCAATAGCACGAAAACAGCGATTTCGGTGATTGTGCACACTTGTAACAGCAGAATCATGAAGATTATCACTGAAAATGCATATCTCAGCTGGAAACCCAACGATACCGAAGATATCGCAGTTTCCGCATGTCATACGCACTGTCGGGTGCTGAAAACACCAGAAAACGCGTTTTTCGCAATCAATAACACGAAAACAGCGATTTCGGTGATTCTGCACACTTGTAACAGCAGAATCATGAAGATTATCGCTGAAAATGCATATCTCGACTGGAAACCCCACGCAAACGAAGATATCGCTGTTTCCGCATGTCGTAGGCACTGTGGAGTGCTGAAAACACCAGAAAACGTGTCTTTCGCATTCAATAGCACGAAAACAGCGATTTCGGTGATTCTGCAGACTTGCAACAGCAGAATCATGAAGATTATCACTGAAAATACATATCTCAACTGGAAACCCCACGCAAACGAAGATATCGCAGTTACCGCATATCAAACGCACTGTGGAGTGCTGAAAACACCAGAAAACGTGTTTTTCGCATTCAATAGCACGAAAACAGCGATTTCGGTGATTCTGCACACTTGTAACAGCAGAATCATGAAGATTATCACTGAAAATGCATATCTCAGCTGGAAACCCAACGATGCCGAAGATATCGCAGTTTCCGCATGTCAAACGCTCTGTGGAGTGCTGAAAACACCAGAAAACGTGTTTTTCGCATTCAATAGCACGAAAACAGCGATTTCGGTGATTCTGCACACTTGTAGCAGCAGGATCATGAAGATTATCAGTGAAAATGCATATCTCAGCTGGAAACCCAACGATACCGAAGATATCGCAGTTTCCGCATGTCATACGCACTGTGGAGTGCTGAAAACACCAGAAAACTTGTTTTTCGCATTCAATAGCACGAAAACAGCGATTTCGGTGATTGTGCACACTCGTAACAGCAGAATCATGAAGATTATCACTGAAAATGCATATCTCAGCTGGAAACCCAACGATACCGAAGATATCGCAGTTTCCGCATGTCAAACGCTCTGTGGAGTGCTGAAAACACCAGAAAACGTGTTTTTCGCAATCAATAACACGAAAACAGCGATTTCGGTGATTCTGCACACTTGTAACAGCAGAATCATGAAGATTATCGCTGAAAATGCATATCTCGACTGGAAACCCCACGCAAACGAAGATATCTCTGTTTCCGCATGTCGTAGGCACTGTGGAGTGCTGAAAACACCAGAAAACGTGTTTTTCGCATTCAATAGCACGCAAACAGCGATTTCGGTGATTCTGCACACTTGCAACAGCAGAATCATGAAGATTATCACTGAAAATGCATATCTCAACTGGAAACCCCACGCAAACGAAGATATCGCAGTTTCCGCATATCAAACGCACTGTGGAGTGCTGACAACACCAGAAAACGTGTTTTTCGCATTCAATAGCACGAAAACAGCGATATCGGTATTTCTGCACGCTTGTAACTGCAGAATCATGAAGATTATCACTGAAAATGCATATCTCAGCTGGAAACCCAACGATGCCGAAGATATCGCAGTTTCCGCATGTCAAACGCTCTGTGGAGTGCTGAAAACACCAGAAAACGTGTTTTTCGCATTCAATAGCACGAAAACAGCGATTGCGGTGATTCTGCACACTTGTAACAGCAGAATCATGAAGATTATCACTGAAAATGCATATCTCAGCTGGAAACAACAACGATACCGAAGATATCGCAGTTTCCGCATGTCATACGCACTGTGGAGTGCTGAAAACACCAGAAAACGTGTTTTTCGCATTCACTAGCACGAAAACAGCGATTTCGGTGATTCTGCACACTTGCAACAGCAGAATCATGAAGATTATCACTGAAAATGCATATCTCAACTGGAGACCCCACGCAAACGAAGATATCGCAGTTTCCGCATATCAAACGCACTGTGGAGTGCTGAAAACACCAGAAAACGTGTTTTTCGCATTCAATAGCACGAAAACAGCGATTGCGGTGATTCTGCATACTTGTAACAGCAGAATCATGAAGATTATCACTGAAAATGCATATCTCAACTGGAAACCCCACGCAAACGAAGATATCGCAGTTTCCGCATATCAAACCCACTGTGGAGTGCTGAAAACACCAGAAAACGTGTTTTTCGCTTTCAATAGCACGAAAACAGCGATTGCGGTGATTCTGCACACTTGTAACAGCAGAATCATGAAGATTATCACTGAAAATGCATATCTCAACTGGAAACCCCACGCAAACGAAGATATCGCAGTTTCCGCATATCAAACGCACTGTGGAGTGCTGAAAACACCAGAAAACGTGTTTTTCGCATTCAATAGCACGAAAACAGCGATTGCGGTGATTCTGCACACTTGTAACAGCAGAATCATGAAGATTATCACTGAAAATGCATATCTCAGTTGGAAACCCAACGATGCCGAAGATATCGCAGTTTCCGCATGTCAAACGCTCTGTGGAGTGCTGAAAACACCAGAAAACGTGTTTTTCGCATTCAATAGCACGAAAACAGCGATTTCGGTGATTCTGCACACTTGTAGCAGCAGGATCATGAAGATTATCAGTGAAAATGCATATCTCAGCTGGAAACCCAGCGATACCGAAGATATCGCAGTTTCCGCATGTCATACGCACTGTGGAGTGCTGAAAACAGCAGAAAACGCGTTTTTCGCATTCAATAGAACGAAAACAGCGATTTCGGTGATTCTGCACACTTGTAACAGCAGAATCATGAAGATTATCACTGAAAATGCATATCTCAGCTGGAAACCCCACGAAAACGAAGATATCGCAGTTTCCGCATGTCAAACGTTCTGTGGAGTGCTGAAAACACCAGAAAACGTGTTTTTCGCATTCAATAGCACGAAAACAGCGATTTCGGTGATTCTGCACACTTGTAGCAGCAGGATCATGAAGATTATCAGTGAAAATGCATATCTCAGCTGGAAACCCAGCGATACCGAAGATATCGCAGTTTCCGCATGTCAAACGCTCTGTGGAGTGCTGAAAACACCAGAAAACGTGTTTTTCGCATTCAATAGCACGAAAACAGCGATTGCGGTGATTCTGCACACTTGTAACAGCAGAATCATGAAGATTATCACTGAAAATGCATATCTCAGCTGGAAACCCAACGATGCCGAAGATATCGCAGTTTCCGCATGTCAAACGCTCTGTGGAGTGCTGAAAACACCAGAAAACGTGTTTTTCGCACTCAATAGCACGAAAACAGCGATTGCGGTGATTCTGCACACTTGTAACAGCAGAATCATGAAGATTATCACTGAAAATGCATATCTCAACTGGAAACCCCACGCAAACGAAGATATCGCATTTTCCGCATATCAAACGCACTGTGGAGTGCTGAAAACACCAGAAAACGTGTTTTTCGCATTCAATAGCACGAAACCAGCGATTGCGGTGATTCTGCACACTTGTAACAGCAGAATCATGAAGATTATCACTGAAAATGCATATCTCAGCTGGAAACCCAACGATGCCGAAGATATCGCAGTTTCCGCATTTCAAACGCTCTGTGGAGTGCTGAAAACACCAGAAAACGTGTTTTTCGCATTCAATAGCACGAAAACAGCGATTGCGGTGATTCTGCACACTTGTAACAGCAGAATCATGAAGATTATCACTGAAATGCATATCTCAACTGGAAACCCCACGCAAACGAAGATATCGCAGTTTCCGCATATCAAACGCACTGTGGAGTGCTGATAACACCAGAAAACGTGTTTTTCGGATTCAATAGCACGAACACAGCGATTTCGGTGATTCTGCACACTTGTAACAGCAGAATCATGAAGATTATCACGGAAAATGCATATCTCAGCTGGAAACCCAACGATGCCGATGATATCGCAGTTTCCGCATGTCATACGCACTGTGGAGTGCTGAAAACACCAGAAAACGCGTTTTTCGCATTCAATAGAACGAAAACAGCGATTTCGGTGATTCTGCACACTTGTAACAGCAGAATCATGAAGATTATCACTGAAAATGCATATCTCAGCTGGAAACCCAACGATACCGAAGATATCGCAGTTTCCGCATGTCATACGCACTGTGGAGTGCTGAAAACACCAGAAAACGTGTTTTTCGCATTCAATAGCACGAAAACAGCGATTTCGGTGATTCTGCACACTTGTAACAGCAGAATCATGAAGATTATCACTGAAAATGCATATCTCAGCTGGAAACCCAACGATGCCGAAGATATCGCAGTTTCCGCATGTCAAACGCTCTGTGGAGTGCTGAAAACACCAGAAAACGTGTTTTTCGCATTCAATAGCACGAAAACAGCGATTTCGGTGATTCTGCACACTTGTAACAGCAGAATCATGAAGATTATCACTGAAAATGCATATCTCAGCTGGAAACCCAACGATACCGAAGATATCGCAGTTTCCGCATGTCATACGCACTGTGGAGTGCTGAAAACACCAGAAAACGCGTTTTTCGCATTCAATAGAACGAAAACAGCGATTTCGGTGATTCTGCACACTTGTAACAGCAGAATCATGAAGATTATCACTGAAAATGCATATCTCAGCTGGAAACCCAACGATACCGAAGATATCGCAGTTTCCGCATGTCATACGCACTGTGGAGTGCTGAAAACACCAGAAAACGTGTTTTTCGCATTCAATAGCACGAAAACAGCGATTTCGGTGATTCTGCACACTTGTAACAGCAGAATCATGAAGATTATCACTGAAAATGCATATCTCAGCTGGAAACCCAACGATGCCGAAGATATCGCAGTTTCCGCATGTCAAACGCTCTGTGGAGTGCTGAAAACACCAGAAAACGTGTTTTTCGCATTCAATAGCACGAAAGCAGCGATTGCGGTGATTCTGCACACTTGTAACAGCAGAATCATGAAGATTATCACTGAAAATGCATATCTCAGCTGGAAACCCAACGATACCGAAGATATCGCAGTTTCCGCATGTCATACGCACTGTGGAGTGCTGAAAACACCAAAAAACGTGTTTTTCGTATTCACTAGCACGAAAACAGCGATTTCGGTGATTCTGCACACTTGCAACAGCAGAATCATGAAGATTATCACTGAAAATGCATATCTCAACTGGAGACCCCACGCAAACGAAGATATCGCAGTTTCCGCATATCAAACGCACTGTGGAGTGCTGAAAACACCAGCAAACGTGTTTTTCGCATTCAATAGCACGAAAACAGCGATTGCGGTGATTCTGCACACTTGTAACAGCAGAATCATGAAGATTATCACTGAAAATGCATATCTCAGCTGGAAACCCAACGATGCCGAAGATATCGCAGTTTCCGCATGTCATACGCTCTGTGGAGTGCTGAAAACACCAGAAAACGTGTTTTTCGCATTCAATAGCACGAAAACAGCGATTGCGGTGATTCTGCACACTTGTAACAGCAGAATCATGAAGATTATCACTGAAAATGCATATCTCAACTGGAAACCCCACGCAAACGAAGATATCGCAGTTTCCGCATATCAAACGCACTGTGGAGTGCTGAAAACACCAGAAAACGTGTTTTTCGCATTCAATAGCACGAAAACAGCGATTATGGTGATTCTGCACACTTGTAACAGCAGAATCATGAAGATTATCACTGAAAATGCATATCTCAACTGGAAACCCCACGCAAACGAAGATATCGCAGTTTCCGCATATCAAACGCACTGTGGAGTGCTGAAAACACCAGAAAACGTGTTTTTCGCATTCAATAGCACGAAAACAGCGATTGCGGTGATTCTGCACACTTGTAACAGCAGAATCATGAAGCTTATCACTGAAAATGCATATCTCAGCTGGAAACCTAACGATGCCGAAGATATCGCAGTTTCCGCATTTCAAACGCACTGTGGAGTGCTGAAAACACCAGAAAACGTGTTTTTCGGATTCAATAGCACGAACACAGCGATTTCGGTGATTCTGCACACTTGTAACAGCAGAATCATGAAGATTATCAGTGAAAATGCATATCTCAGCTGGAAACCCAACGATGCCGAAGATATCGCAGTTTCCGCATGTCAAACGCTCTGTGGAGTGCTGAAAACACCAGAAAACGTGTTTTTCGCATTCAATAGCACGAAAACAGCGATTGCGGTGATTCTGCACACTTGTAACAGCAGAATCATGAAGATTATCACTGAAAATGCATATCTCAACTGGAAACCCCACGCAAACGAAGATATCACAGTTTCCGCATATCAAACGCACTGTGGAGTGCTGAAAACACCAGAAAACGTGTTTTTCGGATTCAATAGCACGAACACAGCGATTTCGGTGATTCTGCACACTTGTAACATTAGAATCATAAAGATTATCACTGAAAATGCATATCTCAGCTGGAAACCCAACGATGCCGAAGATATCGCAGTTTCCGCATGTCATACGCACTGTGGAGTGCTGAAAACACCAGAAAACGTGTTTTTCGCATTCACTAGTACGAAAACAGCGATTTCGGTGATTCTGCACACTTGTAACAGCAGAATCATGAAGATTATCACTGAAAATGCATATCTCAACTGGAAACCACACGCAAACGAAGATATCGCAGTTTCCGCATATCAAACGCACTGTGGAGTGCTGAAAACACCAGAAAACGTGTTTTTCGCATTCAATAGCACGAAAACAGCGATTTCGGTGATTCTGCACACTTGTAGCAGCAGGATCATGAAGATTATCAGTGAAAATGCATATCTCAGCTGGAAACCCAGCGAGACTGAAGGTATCGCAGTTTCCGCATGTCATACGCACTGTGGAGTGCTGAAAACACCAGAAAACGTGTTTTTCGCATTCACTAGTACGAAAACAGCGATTTCGGTGATTCTGCACACTTGTAACAGCAGAATCATGAAGATTATCACTGAAAATGCATATCTCAACTGGAAACCACACGCAAACGAAGATATCGCAGTTTCCGCATATCAAACGCACTGTGGAGTGCTGAAAACACCAGAAAACGTGTTTTTCGCATTCAATAGCACGAAAACAGCGATTTCGGTGATTCTGCACACTTGTAGCAGCAGGATCATGAAGATTATCAGTGAAAATGCATATCTCAGCTGGAAACCCAACGATGCCGAAGATATCGCAGTTTCCGCATTTCAAACGCACTGTGGAGTGCTGAAAACACCAGAAAACGTGTTTTTCGGATTCAATAGCACGAACACAGCGATTTCGGTGATTCTGCACACTTGTAACAGCAGAATCATGAAGATTATCACTGAAAATGCATATCTCAGCTGGAAACCCAACGATGCCGAAGATATCGCAGTTTCCGCATGTCAAACGCTCTGTGGACTGCTGAAAACACCAGAAAACGTGTTTTTCGCATTCAATAGCACGAAAACAGCGATTGCGGTGATTCTGCACACTTGTAACAGCAGAATCATGTAGATTATCACTGAAAATGCATATCTCAACTGGAAACCCCACGCAAACGAAGATATCACAGTTCCGCATATCAAACGCACTGTGGAGTGCTGAAAACACCAGAAAACGTGTTTTTCGGATTCAATAGCACGAACACAGCGATTTCGGTGATTCTGCACACTTGTAACAGCAGAATCATGAAGATTATCACTGAAGATGCATATCTCAGCTGGAAACCCAACGATGCCGAAGATATCGCAGTTTCCGCATGTCAAACGCTCTGTGGAGTGCTGAAAACACCAGAAAACGTGTTTTTCGCATTCAATAGCACGAAAACAGCGATTGCGGTGATTCTGCACACTTGTAACAGCAGAATCATGAAGATTATCACTGAAAATGCATATCTCAACTGGAAACCCCACGCAAACGAAGATATCGCAGTTTCCGCATATCAAACGCACTGTGGAGTGCTGAAAACTCCAGAAAACGTGTTTTTCGCATTCAATAGCACGAAAACAGCGATTTCGGTGATTCTGCACACTTGTAGCAGCAGGATCATGAAGATTATCAGTGAAAATGCATATCTCAGCTGGAAACCCAGCGAGACCGACGATATCGCAGTTTCCGCATGTCATACGCACTGTGGAGTGCTGAAAACACCGGAAAACGTGTTTTTCGCATTCACTAGTACGAAAACAGCGATTTCGGTGATTCTGCACACTTGTAACAGCAGAATCATGAAGATTATCACTGAAAATGCATATCTCAGCTGGAAACCCCACGCAAACGAAGATATCGCAGTTTCCGCATATCAAACGCACTGTGGAGTGCTGAAAACACCGGAAAACGTGTTTTTCGCATTCACTAGTACGAAAACAGCGATTTCGGTGATTCTGCACACTTGTAACAGCAGAATCATGAAGATTATCACTGAAAATGCATATCTCAACTGGAAACCCCACGCAAACGAAGATATCACAGTTTCCGCATGTCATACGCATTGTGGAGTGCTGAAAACACCAGAAAACTTGTTTTTCGCATTCAATAGCACGAAAACAGCGATTTCCGTGATTGTGCACACTTGTAACAGCAGAATCATGAAGATTATCACTGAAAATGCATATCTCAGCTGGAAACCCAACGATACCGAAGATATCGCAGTTTCCGCATGTCATACGCACTGTGGAGTGCTGAAAACACCAGAAAACGCGTTTTTCGCATTCAATAGATCGAAAACAGCGATTTCGGTGATTCTGCACACTTGTAACAGCAGAATCATGAAGATTATCACTGAAAATGCATATCTCAGCTGGAAACCCCACGCAAACGAAGATATCGCAGTTTCCGCATATCAAACGCACTGTGGAGTGCTGAAAACACCAGAAGACGTGTTTTTCGCATTCAATAGCACGAAAACAGCGATTTCGGTGATTCTGCACACTTGTAACAGCAGAATCATGAACATTATCACTGAAAATGCATATCTCAGCTGGAAACCCAACGATGCCGAAGATATCGCAGTTTCCGCATGTCAAACGCTCTGTGGAGTGCTGAAAACACCAGAAAACGTGTTTTTCGCATTCAATAGCACGAAAACAGCGATTGCGGTGATTCTGCACACTTGTAACAGCAGAATCATGAAGATTATCACTGAAAATGCATATCTCAACTGGAAACCCCACGCAATCGAAGATATCGCAGTTTCCGCATATCAAACGCACTGTGGAGTGCTGAAAACACCAGAAAACGTGTTTTTCGCATTCAATAGCACGAAAACAGCGATTGCGGTGATTCTGCACACTTGTAACAGCAGAATCATGAAGATTATCACTGAAAATGCATATCTCAACTGGAAACCCCACGCAAACGAAGATATCGCAGTTTCCGCATATCAAACGCACTGTGGAGTGCTGAAAACACCAGAAAACGTGTTTTTCGCATTGAATAGCACGAAAACAGCGATTGCGGTGATTCTGCACACTTGTAACAGCAGAATCATGAAGATTATCACTGAAAATGCATATCTCAGCTGGAAACCCAACGATGCCGAAGATATCGCAGTTTCCGCATTTCAAACGCTCTGTGGAGTGCTGAAAACACCAGAAAACGTGGTTTTCGCATTCAATAGCACGAAAACAGCGATTGCGGTGATTCTGCACACTTGTAACAGCAGAATCATGAAGATTATCACTGGAAATGCATATCTCAGCTGGAAACCCAGCGAGACCGAAGATATCGCAGTTTCCGCATGTCATACGCACTGTGGAGTGCTGAAAACACCGGAAAACGTGTTTTTCGCATTCACTAGTACGAAAACAGCGATTGCGGTGATTCTGCACACTTGTAACAGCAGAATCATGAAGATTATCACTGAAAATGCATATCTCAGCTGGAAACCCCACGCAAACGAAGATATCGCAGTTTCCGCATATCAAACGCACTGTGGAGTGCTGAAAACACCGGAGAACGTGTTTTTCGCATTCACTAGTACGAAAACAGCGATTTCGGTGATTCTGCACACTTGTAACAGCAGAATCATGAAGATTATCACTGAAAATGCATATCTCAACTGGAAACCCCACGCAAACGAAGATATCACAGTTTCCGCAAGTCATACGCATTGTGGAGTGCTGAAAACGCCAGAAAACTTGTTTTTCGCATTCAATAGCACGAAAACAGCGATTTCCGTGATTGTGCACACTTGTAACAGCAGAATCATGAAGATTATCACTGAAAATGCATATCTCAGCTGGAAACCCAACGATACCGAAGATATCGCAGTTTCCGCATGTCATACGCACTGTGGAGTGCTGAAAACACCAGAAAACGCGTTTTTCGCATTCAATAGATCGAAAACAGCGATTTCGGTGATTCTGCACACTTGTAACAGCAGAATCATGAAGATTATCACTGAAAATGCATATCTCAGCTGGAAACCCCACGCAAACGAAGATATCGCAGTTTCCGCATATCAAACGCACTGTGGAGTGCTGAAAACACCAGAAGACGTGTTTTTCGCATTCAATAGCACGAAAACAGCGATTTCGGTGATTCTGCACACTTGTAACAGCAGAATCATGAAGATTATCACTGAAAATGCATATCTCAGCTGGAAACCCAACGATGCCGAAGATATCGCAGTTTCCGCATGTCAAACGCTCTGTGGAGTGCTGAAAACACCAGAAAACGTGTTTTTCGCATTCAATTGCACGAAAACAGCGATTGCGGTGATTCTGCACACTTGTAACAGCAGAATCATGAAGATTATCACTGAAAATGCATATCTCAACTGGAAACCCCACGCAAACGAAGATATCGCAGTTTCCGCATATCAAACGCACTGTGGAGTGCTGAAAACACCAGAAAACGTGTTTTTCGCATTCAATAGCACGAAAACAGCGATTGCGGTGATTCTGCACACTTGTAACAGCAGAATCATGAAGATTATCACTGAAAATGCATATCTCAACTGGAAACCCCACGCAAACGAAGATATCGCAGTTTCCGCATATCAAACGCACTGTGGAGTGCTGAAAACACCAGAAAACGTGTTTTTCGCATTGAATAGCACGAAAACAGCGATTGCGGTGATTCTGCACACTTGTAACAGCAGAATCATGAAGATTATCACTGAAAATGCATATCTCAGCTGGAAACCCAACGATGCCGAAGATATCGCAGTTTCCGCATTTCAAACGCTCTGTGGAGTGCTGAAAACACCAGAAAACGTGTTTTTCGCATTCAATAGCACGAAAACAGCGATTGCGGTGATTCTGCACACTTGTAACAGCAGAATCATGAAGATTATCACTGGAAATGCATATCTCAGCTGGAAACCCAACGATGCCGAAGATATCGCAGTTTCCGCATGTCAAACGCTCTGTGGAGTGCTGAAAACACCAGAAAACGTGTTTTTCGCAACCAATAGCACGAAAACAGCGATTGCGGTGATTCTGCACACTTGTAACAGCAGAATCATGAAGATTATCACTGAAAATGCATATCTCAACTGGAAACCCAACGCAAACGAAGATATCGCAGTTTCCGCATATCAAACGCACTGTGGAGTGCTGAAAACACCAGAAAACGTGTTTTTCGCATTCAATAGCACGAAAACAGCGATTTCGGTGATTCTGCACACTTGTAGCAGCAGGATCATGAAGATTATCAGTGAAAATGCATATCACAGCTGGAAACCCAGCGATACCGAAGATATCGCAGTTTCCGCATGTCATACGCACTGTGGAGTGCTGAAAACACCAGAAAACGTGTTTTTCGCATTCACTAGTACGAAAACAGCGATTTCGGTGATTCTGCACACTTGTAACAGCAGAATCATGAAGATTATCACTGAAAATGCATATCTCAACTGGAAACCCCACGCAAACGAAGATATCGCAGTTTCCGCATATCAAACGCACTGTGGAGTGCTGAAAACACCAGAAAACTTGTTTTTCGCATTCAATAGCACGAAAACAGCGATTTTGGTGATTCTGCACACTTGTTGCAGCAGGATCATGAAGATTATCAGTGAAAATGCATATCTCAGCTGGAAACCCAACGATACCGAAGATATCGCAGTTTCCGCATGTCATACGCACTGTGGAGTGTTGAAAACACCAGAAAACTTGTTTTTCGCATTCAATAGCACGAAAACAGCGATTTCGGTGATTGTGCACACTTGTAACAGCAGAATCATGAAGATTATCACTGAAAATGCATATCTCAGCTGGAAACCCAACGATACCGAAGATATCGCAGTTTCCGCATGTCATACGCACTGTGGAGTGCTGAAAACACCAGAAAACGCGATTTTCGCATTCAATAGAACGAAAACAGCGATTTCGGTGATTCTGCACACTTGTAACAGCAGAATCATGAAGATTATCACTGAAAATGCATATCTCAGCTGGAAACCCAACGATACCGAAGATATTGCAGTTTCCGCATGTCATACGCACTGTGGAGTGCTGAAAACACCAGAAAACGTGTTTTTCGCATTCAATAGCACGAAAACAGCGATTTCGGTGATTCTGCACACTTGTAACAGCAGAATCATGAAGATTATCACTGAAAATGCATATCTCAGCTGGAAACCCAACGATGCCGAAGATATCGCAGTTTCCGCATGTCAAACGCTCTGTGGAGTGCTGAAAACACCAGAAAACGTGTTTTTCGCATTCAATAGCACGAAAACAGCGATTTCGGTGATTCTGCACACTTGTAGCAGCAGGATCATGAAGATTATCAGTGAAAATGCATATCTCAGCTGGAAACCCAACGATACCGAAGATATCGCAGTTTCCGCATGTCATACGCACTGTGGAGTGCTGAAAACACCAGAAAACTTGTTTTTCGCATTCAATAGCACGAAAACAGCGATTTCGGTGATTGTGCACGCTTGTAACAGCAGAATCATGAAGATTATCACTGAAAATGCATATCTCAGCTGGAAACCCAACGATGCCGAAGATATCGCAGTTTCCGCATGTCAAACGATCTGTGGAGTGCTGAAAACACCAGAAAACGTGTTTTTCGCACTCAATAGCACGAAAACAGCGATTTCGGTGATTCTGCACTCTTGTAACAGCAGAATCACGAAGATTATCACTGAAAATGCGTATCTCAGCTGGAAACCCCACGCAAACTAAGATATCGCAGTTTCCACATATCAAACGCTCTGTGCAGTGCTGGCAACACCAGAAAACGTGTTTTTCGCATTCAATAGTACGAAAACAGTGTTTTCGGTGATTCTGCACACTTGTTACAGCAGAATCATGAAGATTATCACTGAAAATGCTTATCTCAGCTGGAAACCCAACGATAACGAAGATATCGCTGTTTCCGCATGTCAAACGCTCTGTGGAGTGCTGAAAACACCAGAAAGCGTGTTTTTCGCATTCAATAGCACGAAAACAGCGATTTCGGTGATTCTGCACACTTGCAACAGCAGAATCATGAAGATTATCACTGAAAATGCATATCTCAACTGGAAACCCCACGCAATCGAAGATATCGCAGTTTCCGCATATCAAACGCACTGTGGAGTGCTGAAAACACCAGAAAACGTGTTTTTCGCATTCAATAGCACGAAAACAGCGATTTCGGTGATTCTGCACACTTGTAACAGCAGAATCAGGAAGATTATCACTGAAAATGCGTATCTCAGCTGGAAACCCAACGCAAACGAAGATATCGCAGTTTCCGCATGTCAAACGCTCTATGGAGTGCTGACAACACCAGAAAACGTGTTTTTCGCATTCAATAGCTCGAAAACAGTGTTTCCGGTGATTCTGCACACTTGTAACAGCAGAATCATGAAGATTATCACTGAAAATGCATATCTCAGCTGGAAACAACAACGATACCGAAAATATCGCAGTTCCCGCATATCAAACGCACTGTGGAGTGCTGAAAACACCAGAAAACGTGTTTTTCGCATTCAATAGCACGAAAACAGCGATTTCGGTGATTCTGCACACTTGTAGCAGCAGGATCATGAAGATTATCACTGAAAATGCATATCTCAGCTGGAAACCCCACGAAAACGAAGATATCCCTGTTTCCGCACATCAAACGCACTGTCGGGTGCTGAAAACACCAGAAAACGTGTTTTTCGCAATCAATAACACGAAAACAGCGATTTCGGTGATTCTGCACACTTGTAACAGCAGAATCATGAAGATTATCACTGAAAATGCATATCTCAACTGGAAACCCCACGCAAACGAAGATATCGCAGTTTCCGCATATCAAACGCACTGTGGAGTGCTGAAAACACCAGAAAACGTGTTTTTCGCATTCAATAGCACGAAAACAGCGATTTCGGTGATTCTGCACACTTGTAGCAGCAGGATCATGAAGATTATCAGTGAAAATGCATATCTCCGCTGGAAACCCAACGATACCGAAGATATCGCAGTTTCCGCATGTCATACGCACTGTGGAGTGCTGAAAACACCAGAAAACGCGTTTTTCGCATTCAATAGAACGAAAACAGCGATATCGGTGATTCTGCACACTTGTAACAGCAGAATCATGAAGATTATCGTAGAAAATGCATATCTCGACTGGAAACCCAACGATACCGAAGATATCGCAGTTTCCGCATGTCATACGCACTGTGGACTGCTGAAAACACCAGAAAACTTGTTTTTCGCATTCAATAGCACGAAAACAGCGATTTCGGTGATTGTGCACACTTGTAACAGCAGAATCATGAAGATTATCACTGAAAATGCATATCTCAGCTGGAAACCCAACGATGCCGAAGATATCGCAGTTTCCGCATGTCAAACGATCTGTGGAGTGCTGAAAACACCAGAAAACGTGTTTTTCGCATTCAATAGCACGAAAACAGCGATTGCGGTGATTCTGCACACTTGTAACAGCAGAATCATGAAGATTATCACTGAAAATGCATATCTCAACTGGAAACCCCACGCAAACGAAGATATCGCAGTTTCCGCATATCAAACGCACTGTGGAGTGCTGAAAACACCAGAAAACGTGTTTTTCGCATTCAATAGCACGAAAACAGCGATTTCGGTGATTCTGCACACTTGTAGCAGCAGGATCATGAAGATTATCACTGAAAATGCATATCTCAGCTGGAAACCCCACGAAAACGAAGATATCCCTGTTTCCGCACATCAAACGCACTGTCGGGTGCTGAAAACACCAGAAAACGTGTTTTTCGCAATCAATAACACGAAAACAGCGATTTCGGTGATTCTGCACACTTGTAACAGCAGAATCATGAAGATTATCACTGAAAATGCATATCTCAACTGGAAACCCCACGCAAACGAAGATATCGCAGTTTCCGCATATCAAACGCACTGTGGAGTGCTGAAAACACCAGAAAACGTGTTTTTCGCATTCAATAGCACGAAAACAGCGATTTCGGTGATTCTGCACACTTGTAGCAGCAGGATCATGAAGATTATCAGTGAAAATGCATATCTCCGCTGGAAACCCAACGATACCGAAGATATCGCAGTTTCCGCATGTCATACGCACTGTGGAGTGCTGAAAACACCAGAAAACGCGTTTTTCGCATTCAATAGAACGAAAACAGCGATATCGGTGATTCTGCACACTTGTAACAGCAGAATCATGAAGATTATCGTTGAAAATGCATATCTCGACTGGAAACCCAACGATACCGAAGATATCGCAGTTTCCGCATATCAAACGCACTGTGGAGTGCTGAAAACACCAGATAACGTGTTTTTCGCATTCAATAGCACGAAAACAGCGATTTCGGTGATTCTGCACACTTGTAGCAGCAGGATCATGAAGATTATCAGTGAAAATGCATATCTCAGCTGGAAACCCAACGATACCGAAGATATCGCAGTTTCCGCATGTCATACGCACTGTGGAGTGCTGAAAACACCAGAAAACTTGTTTTTCGCATTCAATAGCACGAAAACAGCGATTTCGGTGATTGTGCACACTTGTAACAGCAGAATCATGAAGATTATCACTGAAAATGCATATCTCAGCTGGAAACCCAACGATACCAAAGATATCGCAGTTTCCGCATGTCACACGCACTGTGGAGTGCTGAAAACTCCAGAAAACGCGATTTTCGCATTCAATAGAACGAAAACAGCGATTTCGGTGATTCTGCACACTTGTAACAGCAGAATCATGAAGATTATCACTGAAAATGCATATCTCAACTGGAAACCCCACGCAAACGATGAGATCGCAGTTTCCGCATATCAAACGCACTGTGGAGTGCTGAAAACACCAGAAAACGTGTTTTTCGCATTCAATAGCACGAAAACAGCGATTTCGGTGATTCTGCACACTTGTAGCGGCAGGATCATGAAGATTATCACTGAAAATGCATATCTCAACTGGAAACCCCACGCAAACGAAGAGATCGCAGTTTCCGCATATCAAACGCACTGTGGAGTGCTGAAAACACCAGAAAACGTGTTTTTCGCATTCAATAGCACGAAAACAGCGATTTCGGTGATTCTGCACACTTGTAGCAGCAGGATCATGAAGATTATCAGTGAAAATGCATATCTCAGCTGGAAACCCAGCGATACCGAAGATATCGCAGTTTCCGCATGTCATACGCACTGTGGAGTGCTGAAAACACCAGAAAACGTGTTTTTCGCATTCACTAGCACGAAAACAGCGATTTCGGTGATTCTGCACGCTTGTAACAGCAGAATCATGAAGATTATCACTGAAAATGCATATCTCAACTGGAAACCCCACGCAAACGAAGATATCGCAGTTTCCGCATATCAAACGCACTGTGGAGTGCTGAAAACACCAGATAACGTGTTTTTCGCATTCAATAGCACGAAAACAGCGATTTCGGTGATTCTGCACACTTGTAGCAGCAGGATCATGAAGATTATCAGTGAAAATGCATATCTCAGCTGGAAACCCAACGATACCGAAGATATCGCAGTTTCCGCATGTCATACGCACTGTGGAGTGCTGAAAACACCAGAAAACTTGTTTTTCGCATTCAATAGCACGAAAACAGCGATTTCGGTGATTGTGCACACTTGTAACAGCAGAATCATGAAGATTATCACTGAAAATGCATATCTCAGCTGGAAACCCAACGATACCAAAGATATCGCAGTTTCCGCATGTCACACGCACTGTGGAGTGCTGAAAACTCCAGAAAACGCGATTTTCGCATTCAATAGAACGAAAACAGCGATTTCGGTGATTCTGCACACTTGTAACAGCAGAATCATGAAGATTATCACTGAAAATGCATATCTCAACTGGAAACCCCACGCAAACGATGAGATCGCAGTTTCCGCATATCAAACGCACTGTGGAGTGCTGAAAACACCAGAAAACGTGTTTTTCGCATTCAATAGCACGAAAACAGCGATTTCGGTGATTCTGCACACTTGTAGCGGCAGGATCATGAAGATTATCACTGAAAATGCATATCTCAACTGGAAACCCCACGCAAACGAAGAGATCGCAGTTTCCGCATATCAAACGCACTGTGGAGTGCTGAAAACACCAGAAAACGTGTTTTTCGCATTCAATAGCACGAAAACAGCGATTTCGGTGATTCTGCACACTTGTAGCAGCAGGATCATGAAGATTATCAGTGAAAATGCATATCTCAGCTGGAAACCCAGCGATACCGAAGATATCGCAGTTTCCGCATGTCATACGCACTGTGGAGTGCTGAAAACACCAGAAAACGTGTTTTTCGCATTCACTAGCACGAAAACAGCGATTTCGGTGATTCTGCACGCTTGTAACAGCAGAATCATGAAGATTATCACTGAAAATGCATATCTCAACTGGAAACCCCACGCAAACGAAGATATCGCAGTTTCCGCATATCAAACGCACTGTGGAGTGCTGAAAACACCAGATAACGTGTTTTTCGCATTCAATAGCACGAAAACAGCGATTTCGGTGATTCTGCACACTTGTAGCAGCAGGATCATGAAGATTATCAGTGAAAATGCATATCTCAGCTGGAAACCCAACGATACCGAAGATATCGCAGTTTCCGCATGTCATACGCACTGTGGAGTGCTGAAAACACCAGAAAACTTGTTTTTCGCATTCAATAGCACGAAAACAGCGATTTCGGTGATTGTGCACACTTGTAACAGCAGAATCATGAAGATTATCACTGAAAATGCATATCTCAGCTGGAAACCCAACGATACCAAAGATATCGCAGTTTCCGCATGTCACACGCACTGTGGAGTGCTGAAAACACCAGAAAACGCGATTTTCGCATTCAATAGAACGAAAACAGCGATTTCGGTGATTCTGCACACTTGTAACAGCAGAATCATGAAGATTATCACTGAAAATGCATATCTCAGCTGGAAACCCAACGATACCGAAGATATCGCAGTTTCCGCATGTCATACGCACTGTGGAGTGCTGAAAACACCAGAAAACTTGTTTTTCGCATTCAATAGCACGAAAACAGCGATTTCGGTGATTGTGCACACTTGTAACAGCAGAATCATCAAGATTATCACTGAAAATGCATATCTCAGCTGGAAACCCAATGATACCGAAGATATCGCAGTTTCTGCATGTCATACGCACTGTGGAGTGCTGAAAACACCAGAAAACGCGATTTTCGCATTCAATAGAACGAAAACAGCGATTTCGGTGATTCTGCACACTTGTAACAGCAGAATCATGAAGATTATCACCGAAAATGCATATCTCAGCTGGAAACCCAACGATGCCGAAGATATCGCAGTTTTCGCATGTCAAACGCTCTGTGGAGTGCTGAAAACACCAGAAAACGTGTTTTTCGCATTCAATAGCACGAAAACAGCGATTGCGGTGATTCTGCACACTTGTAACAGCAGAATCATGAAGATTATCACTGAAAATGCATATCTCAACTGGAAACCCCACGCAAACGAAGAGATCGCAGTTTCCGCATATCAAACGCACTGTGGAGTGCTGAAAACACCAGAAAACGTGTTTTTCGCATTCAATAGCACGAAAACAGCGATTACGGTGATTCTGCACACTTGTAGCAGCAGGATCATGAAGATTATCAGTGAAAATGCATATCTCAGCTGGAAACCCAGCGATACCGAAGATATCGCAGTTTCCGCATGTCAAACGCTCTGTGGAGTGCTGAAAACACCAGAAAACGTGTTTTTCGCATTCAATAGCACGAAAACAGCGATTGCGGTGATTCTGCACACTTGTAACAGCAGAATCATGAAGATTATCACTGAAAATGCATATCTCAACTGGAAACCCCACGCAAACGAAGAGATCGCAGTTTCCGCATATCAAACGCACTGTGGAGTGCTGAAAACACCAGAAAACGTGTTTTTCGCATTCAATAGCACGAAAACAGCGATTACGGTGATTCTGCACACTTGTAGCAGCAGGATCATGAAGATTATCAGTGAAAATGCATATCTCAGCTGGAAACCCAGCGATACCGAAGATATCGCAGTTTCCGCATGTCATACGCACTGTGGAGTGCTGAAAACACCAGAAAACGTGTTTTTTGCATTCACTAGCACGAAAACAGCGATTTCGGTGATTCTGCACACTTGTAACAGCAGAATCACGAAGATTATCACTGAAAATGCATATCTCAACTGGAAACCCCACGCAAACGAAGATATCGCAGTTTCCGCATGTCATACGCACTGTGGAGTGCTGAAAACACCAGAAAACGCGTTTTTCGCATTCAATAGAACGAAAACAGCGATTTCGGTGATTCTGCACACTTGTAACAGCAGAATCATGAAGATTATCGTTGAAAATGCATATCTCGACTGGAAACCCAACGATACCGAAGATATCGCAGTTTCCGCATGTCATACGCACTGTGGAGTGCTGAAAACACCAGAAAACGCGTTTTTCGCATTCAATAGCACGAAAACAGCGATTTCGGTGATTGTGCACACTTGTAACAGCAGCATCATGAAGATTATCCCTGAAAATGCATATCTCAGCTGGAAACCCCACGAAAACGAAGATATCCCTGTTTCCGTACATCAAACGCACTGTCGGGTGCTGAAAACACCAGAAAATGCGTTTTTCGCAATCAATAACACGAAAACAGCGATTAGGGTGATTCTGCACACTTGTAACAGCAGAATCATGAAGATTATCGTTGAAAATGCATATCTTGAATGGAAACCCCACGCAAACGAAGATATCGCTGTTTCCGCATGTCGTAGGCACTGTGGAGTGCTGAAAACACCAGAAAACGTGTTTTTCGCATTCAATAGCACGAAAACAGCGATTTCGGTGATTCTGCACACTTGCAACAGGAGAATCATTAAGATTATCACTGAAAATGCATGTCTCAGCTGGAAACCCCACGAAAACGAAGATATCCCTGTTTCCGTACATTAAACGCACTGTCGGGTGCTGAAAACACCAGAAAATGCGTTTTTCGCAATCAATAACACGAAAACAGCGATTAGGGTGATTCTGCACACTTGTAGCAGCAGGATCATGAAGATTATCAGTGAAAATGCATATCTCAGCTGGAAACCCAGCGATACCGAAGATATCGCAGTTTCCGCATGTCATACGCACTGTGGAGTGCTGAAAACACCAGAAAACGTGTTTTTCGCATTCACTAGCACGAAAACAGCGATTTCGGTGATTCTGCACACTTGTAACAGCAGAATCATGAAGATTATCACTGAAAATGCATATCTCAACTGGAAACCCCACGCAAACGAAGATATCCCTGTTTCCGCACATCAAACGCACTGTCGGGTGCTGAAAACACCAGAAAACGTGTTTTTCGCAATCAAAAACACGAAAACAGCGATTTCGGTGATTCTGCACACGTGTAACAGCAGAATCATGAAGATTATCGCTGAAAATGCATATCTCGACTGGAAACCCCACGCAAACGAAGATATCGCTGTTTCCGCATGTCGTAGGCACTGTGGAGTGCTGAAAACACCAGAAAACGTGTTTTTCGCATTCACTAGCACGAAAACAGCGATTTCGGTGATTCTGCACACTTGTAACAGCAGAATCACGAAGATTATCACTGAAAATGCATATCTCAACTGGAAACCCCACGCAAACGAAGATATCGCAGTTTCCGCATGTCATACGCACTGTGGAGTGCTGAAAACACCAGAAAACGCGTTTTTCGCATTCAATAGAACGAAAACAGCGATTTCGGGGATTCTGCACACTTGTAACAGCAGAATCATGAAGATTATCGTTGAAAATGCATATCTCGACTGGAAACCCAACGATACCGAAGATATCGCAGTTTCCGCATGTCATACGCACTGTGGAGTGCTGAAAACACCAGAAAACGCGTTTTTCGCATTCAATAGCACGAAAACAGCGATTTCTGTGATTGTGCACACTTGTAACAGCAGCATCATGAAGATTATCCCTGAAAATGCATATCTCAGATGGAAACCCCACGAAAACGAAGATATCCCTGTTTACGTACATCAAACGCACTGTCGGGTGCTGAAAACACCAGAAAATGCGTTTTTCGCAATCAATAACACGAAAACAGCGATTAGGGTGATTCTGCACACTTGTAACAGCAGAATCATGAAGATTATCGTTGAAAATGCATATCTTGAATGGAAACCCCACGCAAACGAAGATATCGCTGTTTCCGCATGTCGTAGGCACTGTGGAGTGCTGAAAACACCAGAAAACGGGTTTTTCGCATTCAATAGCACGAAAACAGCGATTTCGGTGATTCTGCACACTTGCAACAGCAGAATCATTAAGATTATCACTGAAAATGCATATCTCAGCTGGAAACCCCACGAAAACGAAGATATCCCTGTTTCCGTACATCAAACGCACTGTCGGGTGCTGAAAACACCAGAAAACGCGTTTTTCGCAATCAATAACACGAAAACAGCGATTTCGGTGATTCTGCACACTTGTAACAGCAGAATCATGAAGATTATCGTTGAAAATGCATATCTCGACTGGAAACCCCACGCAAAAGAAGATATCGCTGTTTCCGCATGTCGTAGGCACTGTGGAGTGCTGAAAACACCAGAAAACATGTTTTTCGCATTCAATAGCACGAAAACAGCGATTTCCGTGATTCTGCACACTTGTAGCAGCAGGATCATGAAGATTATCAGTGAAAATGCATATCTCAGCTGGAAACCCAGCGATACCGAAGATATCGCAGTTACCGCATGTCATACGCACTGTGGAGTGCTGAAAACACCAGAAAACGTGTTTTTCGCATTCACTAGCACGAAAACAGCGATTTCGGTGATTCTGCACACTTGTAACAGCAGAATCATGAAGATTATCACTGAAAATGCATATCACAACTGGAAACCCCACGCAAACGAAGATATCCCTGTTTCCGCACATCAAACGCACTGTCGGGTGCTGAAAACACCAGAAAACGTGTTTTTCGCAATCAAAAACACGAAAACAGCGATTTCGGTGATTCTGCACACGTGTAACAGCAGAATCATGAAGATTATCGCTGAAAATGCATATCTCGACTGGAAACCCCACGCAAACAAAGATATCGCTGTTTCCGCATGTCGTAGGCACTGTGGAGTGCTGAAAACACCAGAAAACGTGTTTTTCGCATTCAATAGCACGAAAACAGCGATTGCGGTGATTCTGCACACTTGTAACAGCAGAATCATGAAGATTATCGCTGAAAATGCATATCTCAGCTGGAAACCCAACGATACCGAAGATATCGCAGTTTCCGCATATCAAACGCACTGTCTGGTTCTGAAAACACCAGAAAACGCGTTTTTCGCAATCAATAACACGAAAACAGCGATTTCGGTGATTCTGCACACTTGTAACAGCAGAATCATGAAGATTATCGCTGAAAATGCATATCTCAACTGGAAACCCCACGCAAACGAAGATATCGCAGTTTCCACATATCAAACGCACTGTCGGGTGCTGAAAACACCAGAAAACGTGTTTTTCGCATTCAATAGCACGAAAACAGCGATTTCGGTGATTCTGCACACTTGTAGCAGCAGGATCATGAATATTATCAGTGAAAATGCATATCTCAGCTGGAAACCCAACGATACCGAAGATATCGCAGTTTCCGCATGTCATACGCACTGTGGAGTGCTGAAAACACCTGAAAACGCGTTTTTCGCATTCAATAGAACGAAAACAGCGATTTCGGTGATTCTGCACACTTGTAACAGCAGAATCATGAAGATTATCGTTGAAAATGCATATCTCGACTGGAAACCCAACGATACCGAAGATATCGCAGTTTCCGCATGTCATACGCACTGTGGAGTGCTGAAAACACCAGAAAACTTGTTTTTCGCATTCAATAGCACGAAAACAGCGATTTCGGTGATTGTGCACACTTGTAACAGCAGAATCATGAAGATTATCCCTGAAAATGCATATCTCAGCTGGAAACCCAACGATACCGAAGATATCGCAGTTTCCGCATGTCATACGCACTGTGGAGAGCTGAAAACACCAGAAAACGCGTTTTTCGCAATTCAATAGCACGAAAACAGCGATTTCGGTGATTGTGCACACTTGTAACAGCAGAATCATGAAGATTATCATTGAAAATGCATATCTCAACTGGAAACCCCACGCAAACGAAGATATCGCAGTTTCCGCATATCAAACGCACTGTGGAGTGCTGAAAACACCAGAAAACGTGTTTTTCGCATTCAATAGCACGAAAACAGCGATTTCGGTGATTCTGCACACTTGCAGCAGCAGAATCATGAAGATTATCACTGAAAATGCATATCTCAGCTGGAAACCCCACGAAAACGAAGATATCCCTGTTTCCGCACATCAAACGCACTGTCGGGTGCTGAAAACACCAGAAAACGTGTTTTTCGCAATCAATAACACGAAAACAGCGATTTCGGTGATTCTGCACACTTGTAACAGCAGAATCATGAAGATTATCGTTGAAAATGCATATCTCGACTGGAAACCCCACGCAAACGAAGATATCGCTGTTTCCGCATGTCGTAGGCACTGTGGAGTGCTGAAAACACCAGAAAACGTGTTTTTCGCATTCAATAGCACGAAAACAGCGATTTCGGTGATTCTGCACACTTGCAGCAGCAGAATCATGAAGATTATCACTGAAAATGCATATCTCAGCTGGAAACCCCACGAAAACGAAGATATCCCTGTTTCCGCACATCAAACGCACTGTCGGGTGCTGAAAACACCAGAAAACGTGTTTTTCGCAATCAATAACACGAAAACAGCGATTTCGGTGATTCTGCACACTTGTAACAGCAGAATCATGAAGATTATCATTGAAAATGCATATCTCAACTGGAAACCCCACGCAAACGAAGATATCGCAGTTTCCGCATATCAAACGCACTGTGGAGTGCTGAAAACACCAGAAAACGTGTTTTTCGCATTCAATAGCACGAAAACAGCGATTTCGGTGATTCTGCACACTTGTAACAGCAGAATCATGAAGATTATCACTGAAAATGCATATCTCAGCTGGAAACCCAACGATACCGAAGATATCGCAGTTTCCGCATGTCATACGCACTGTGGAGTGCTGAAAACACCAGAAAACGCGTTTTTCGCATTCAATAGCACGAAAACAGCGATTTCGGTGATTGTGCACACTTGTAACAGCAGCATCATGAAGATTATCACTGAAAATGCATATCTCAGCTGGAAACCCCACGAAAACGAAGATATCCCTGTTTCCGTACATCAAACGCACTGTCGGGTGCTGAAAACACTAGAAAACGCGTTTTTCGCAATCAATAACACGAAAACAGCGATTTCGGTGATTCTGCACACTTGTAACAGCAGAATCATGAAGATTATCGTTGAAAATGCATATCTCGACTGGAAACCCCACGCAAACGAAGATATCGCTGTTTCCGCATGTCGTAGGCACTGTGGAGTGCTGAAAACACCAGAAAACGTGTTTTTCGCATTCAATAGCACGAAAACAGCGATTTCGGTGATTCTGCACACTTGCAACAGCAGAATCATGAAGATTATCACTGAAAATGCATATCTCAGCTGGAAACCCCACGAAAACGAAGATATCCCTGTTTCCGTACATCAAACGCACTGTCGGGTGCTGAAAACACCAGAAAACGCGTTTTTCGCAATCAATAACACGAAAACAGCGATTTCGGTGATTCTGCACACTTGTAACAGCAGAATCATGAAGATTATCGTTGAAAATGCATATCTCGACTGGAAACCCCACGCAAACGAAGATATCGCTGTTTCCGCATGTCGTAGGCACTGTGGAGTGCTGAAAACACCAGAGAACGTGTTTTTCGCATTCAATAGCACGAAAACAGCGATTTCGGTGATTCTGCACACTTGTAGCAGCAGGATCATGAAGATTATCAGTGAAAATGCATATCTCAGCTGGAAACCCAGCGATACCGAAGATATCGCAGTTTCCGCATGTCATACGCACTGTGGAGTGCTGAAAACACCAGAAAACGTGTTTTTCGCATTCACTAGCACGAAAACAGCGATTTCGGTGATTCTGCACACTTGTAACAGCAGAATCATGAAGATTATCACTGAAAATGCATATCTCAGCTGGAAACCCCACGCAAACGAAGATATCGCAGTTTCCGCATATCAAACGCACTGTGGAGTGCTGAAAACACCAGAAAACGTGTTTTTCGCATTCAATAGCACGAAAACAGCGATTTCTTGATTCTGCACACTTGTAGCAGCAGGATCATGAAGATTATCAGTGAAAATGCATATCTCAGCTGGAAACCCAACGATACCGTAGATATCGCAGTTTCCGCATGTCATACGCACTGTGGAGTGCTGAAAACACCAGAAAACTTGTTTTTCGCATTCAATAGCACGAAAACAGCGATTTCGGTGATTGTGCACATTTGTAACAGCAGAATCATGAAGATTATCACTGAAAATGCATATCTCAGCTGGAAACCCAACGATACCGAAGATATCGCAGTTTCCGCATGTCATACGCACTGTGGAGTGCTGAAAACACCAGAAAACGCGTTTTTCGCATTCAATAGAACGAAAACAGCGATTTCGGTGATTCTGCACACTTGTAACAGCAGCATCATGAAGATTATCAGTGAAAATGCATATCTCAGCTGGAAACCCAGCGATACCGAAGATATCGCAGTTTCCGCATGTCATACGCACTGTGGAGTGCTGAAAACACCAGAAAACGTGTTTTTCGCATTCACTAGCACGAAAACAGCGATTTCGGTGATTCTGCACACTTGTAACAGCAGAATCATGAAGATTATCACTAAAAATGCATATCTCAGCTGGAAACCCAACGATACCGAAGATATCGCAGTTTCCGCATGTCATACGCACTGTGGAGTGCTGAAAACACCAGAAAACGCGTTTTTCGCATTCAATAGAACGAAAACAGCGATTTCGGTGATTCTGCACACTTGTAACAGCAGCATCATGAAGATTATCACTGAAAATGCATATCTCAGCTGCAAACCCCACGAAAACGAAGATATCCCTGTTTCCGTACATCAAACGCACTGTCGGGTGCTGAAAACACCAGAAAACGCGTTTTTCGCAATCAATAACACGAAAACAGCGATTTCGGTGATTCTGCACACTTGTAACAGCAGAATCATGAAGATTATCGTTGAAAATGCATATCTCGACTGGAAACCCCACGCAAACGAAGATATCGCTGTTTCCGCATGTCGTAGGCACTGTGGAGTGCTGAAAACACCAGAAAACGTGTTTTTCGCATTCAATAGCACGAAAACAGCGATTTCGGTGATTCTGCACACTTGCAACAGCAGAATCATGAAGATTATCACTGAAAATGCATATCTCAGCTGGAAACCCCACGAAAACGAAGATATCCCTGTTTCCGTACATCAAACGCACTGTCGGGTGCTGAAAACACCAGAAAACGCGTTTTTCGCAATCAATAACACGAAAACAGCGATTTCGGTGATTCTGCACACTTGTAACAGCAGAATCATGAAGATTATCGTTGAAAATGCATATCTCGACTGGAAACCCCACGCAAACGAAGATATCGCTGTTTCCGCATGTCGTAGGCACTGTGGAGTGCTGAAAACACCAGAAAACGTGTTTTTCGCATTCAATAGCACGAAAACAGCGATTTCGGTGATTCTGCACACTTGTAGCAGCAGGATCATGAAGATTATCAGTGAAAATGCATATCTCAGCTGGAAACCCAGCGATACCGAAGATATCGCAGTTTCCGCATGTCATACGCACTGTGGAGTGCTGAAAACACCAGAAAACGTGTTTTTCGCATTCACTAGCACGAAAACAGCGATTTCGGTGATTCTGCACACTTGTAACAGCAGAATCATGAAGATTATCACTGAAAATGCATATCTCAGCTGGAAACCCCACGCAAACGAAGATATCGCAGTTTCCGCATATCAAACGCACTGTGGAGTGCTGACAACACCAGAAAACGTGTTTTTCGCATTAAATAGCACGAAAACAGCGATTTCGGTGTTTCTGCACACTTGTAACAGCAGAATCATGAAGATTATCGGTGAAAATGCATATCTCAGCTGGAAACCTAACGATACCGAAGATATCGCAGTTTCCGCATGTCATACGCACTGTGGAGTGCTGAAAACACCAGAAAACGTGTTTTTCGCATTCAATAGCACGAAAACAGCGATTGCGGTGATTCTGCACACTTGTAACAGCAGAATCATGAAGATTATCGCTGAAAATGCATATCTCAGCTGGAAACCCAACGATACCGAAGATATCGCAGTTTCCGCATGTCAAACGCTCTGTGGAGTGCTGAAAACACCAGAAAACGTGTTTTTCGCAATCAATAACACGAAAACAGCTATTTCGGTGATTCTGCACACTTGTAACAGCAGAATCATGAAGATTATCGCTGAAAATGCATATCTCGACTGGAAACCCCACGCAAACGAAGATATCGCTGTTTCCGCACGTCGTAGGCACTGTGGAGTGCTGAAAACACCAGAAAACGTGTTTTTCGCATTCAATAGCACGAAAACAGCGATTTCGGTGATTCTGCACACTTGCAACAGCAGAATCATGAAGATTATCACTGAAAATGCATATCTCAACTGGAAACCCCACGCAAACGAAGATATCGCAGTTACCGCATATCAAACGCACTGTGGAGTGCTGACAACACCAGAAATCGTGTTTTTCGCATTAAATAGCACGAAAACAGCGATTTCGGTGATTGTGCACACTTGTAACAGCAGAATCATGAAGATTATCACTGAAAATGCATATCTCAGCTGGAAACCCAACGATACCGAAGATATCGCAGTTTCCTTATGTCATACGCACTGTGGAGTGCTGAAAACACCAGAAAACGCGTTTTTCGCATTCAATAGTACGAAAACAGCGATTTCGGTGATTCTGCACACTTGTAACAGCAGAATCATGAAGATTATCACTGAAAATGCATATCTCAACTGGAAACCCCACGCAAACGAAGATATCGCAGTTACCGCATATCAAACGCACTGTGGAGTGCTGACAACACCAGAAATCGTGTTTTTCGCATTAAATAGCACGAAAACAGCGATTTCGGTGATTGTGCACACTTGTAACAGCAGAATCATGAAGATTATCACTGAAAATGCATATCTCAGCTGGAAACCCAACGATACCGAAGATATCGCAGTTTCCTTATGTCATACGCACTGTGGAGTGCTGAAAACACCAGAAAACGCGTTTTTCGCATTCAATAGTACGAAAACAGCGATTTCGGTGATTCTGCACACTTGTAACAGCAGAATCATGAAGATTATCACTGAAAATGCATATCTCAGCTGGAAACAACAACGATACCGAAAATATCGCAGTTTCCGCATATCAAACGCAGAGTGGAGTGCTGAAAACACCAGAAAACGTGTTTTTCGCATTCAATAACACGAAAACAGCGGTTTCGGTGATTCTGCACACTTGCAACAGCAGAATCATGAAGATTATCACTGAGAATTCATATCTCAACTGGAAACCCCACGCAAACGAAGGTATCGCAGTTTCCGCATATCAAACGCAATGTGGAGTGCTGAAAACACCAGAAAACGTGTTTTTCGCATTCAATAGCACGAAAACAGCGATTTCGGTGATTCTGCACACTTGTAACAGCAGAATCATGAAGATTATCACTGAAAATGCATATCTCAGCTGGAAACCCAACGATGCCGAAGATATCGCAGTTTCCGCATGTCAAACGCTCTGTGGAGCGCTGAAAACACCAGAAAACGTGTTTTTCGCATTCAATAGCACGAAAACAGCGATTTCGATGATTCTGCACACTTGCAACAGCAGAATTATGAAGATTATCACTGAAAATGCATATCTCAACTGGAAACCCCACGCAAACGAAGATATCGCAGTTTCCGCATATCAAACGCACTGTGGAGTGCTGACAACACCAGAAAACGTGTTTTTCGCATTCAATAGCACGAAAACAGCGATTTCGGTGATTGTGCACACTTGTAACAGCAGAATCATGAAGATGATCACTGAAAATGCATATCTCAGCTGGAAACCCAACGATGCCGGAGATATCGTAGTTTCCGCATGTCAAACGCTCTGTGGAGTGCTGAAATCACCAGAAAACGTGTTTTTCGCATTCAATAGCACGAAAACAGCGATTTCGGTGATTCTGCACACTTGTAACAGCAGAATCATGAAGATTATCACTGAAAATGCATATCTCAGCTGGAAACCCCACGAATACGAAGATATCCCTGTTTCCGCATGTCAAACGCTCTGTGGAGTGCTGAAAACACCAGAAAACGTGTTTTTCGCAATCAATAACACGAAAACAGCTATTTCGGTGATTCTGCACACTTGTAACAGCAGAATCATGAAGATTATCGCTGAAAATGCATATCTCGACTGGAAACCCCACGCAAACGAAGATATCGCTGTTTCCGCATGTCGTAGGCACTGTGGAGTGCTGAAAACACCAGAAAACTTGTTTTTCGCATTCAATAGCACGAAAACAGCGATTTCGGTGATTGTGCACACTTGTAATAGCAGAATCATGAAGATTATCACTGAAAATGCATATCTCAGCTGGAAACCCAACGATACCGAAGATATCGCAGTTTCCGCATGTCATACGCACTGTGGAGTGCTGAAAACACCAGAAAACGCGTTTTTCGCATTCAATAGAACGAAAACAGCGGTTTCGGTGATTCTGCACACTTGCAACAGCAGAATCATGAAGATTATCACTGAGAATTCATATCTCAACTGGAAACCCCACGCAAACGAAGGTATCGCAGTTTCCGCATATCAAACGCAATGTGGAGTGCTGAAAACACCAGAAAACGTGTTTTTCGCATTCAATAGCACGAAAACAGCGATTTCGGTGATTCTGCACACTTGTAGCAGCAGGATCATGAAGATTATCAGTGAAAATGCATATCTCAGCTGGAAACCCAACGATACCGAAGATATCGCAGTTTCCGCATGTCATACGCACTGTCGGGTGCTGAAAACACCAGAAAACGTGTTTTTCGCAATCAATAACACGAAAACAGCGATTTCGGTGATTCTGCACACTTGTAACAGCAGAATCATGAAGATTATCGCTGAAAATGCATATCTCGACTGGAAACCCCACGCAAACGAAGATATCGCTGTTTCCGCATGTCGTAGGCACTGTGGAGTGCTGAAAACACCAGAAAACGTGTTTTTCGCATTCAATAGCACGAAAACAGCGATTTCGGTGATTCTGCACACTTGTAACAGCAGAATCATGAAGATTATCACTGAAAATGCATATCTCAGCTGGAAACCCCACGAAAACGAAGATATCCCTGTTTCCGCACATCAAACGCACTGTCGGGTGCTGAAAACACCAGAAAACGTGTTGTTCGCATTCAATAGCACGAAAACAGCGATTTCGGTGATTCTGCACACTTGTAACAGCAGAATCATGAAGATTATCACTGAAAATGCATATCTCAGCTGGAAACCCCACGAAAACGAAGATATCCCTGTTTCCGCACATCAAACGCACTGTCGGGTGCTGAAAACACCAGAAAACGTGTTTTTCGCATTCAATAGCACGAAAACAGCGATTTCGGTGATTCTGCACACTTGTAACAGCAGAATCATGAAGATTATCACTGAAAATGCATATCTCAACTGGAATCCCCACGCAAACGAAGATATCGCAGTTTCCGCATATCAAACGCACTGTGGAGTGCTGAAAACACCAGAAAACGTGTTTTTCGCATTCAATAGCACGAAAACAGCGATTTCGGTGATTCTGCACACTTGTAGCAGCAGGATCATGAAGATTATCAGTGAAAATGCATATCTCAGCTGGAAACCCAACGATACCGAAGATATCGCAGTTTCCGCATGTCATACGCACTGTGGAGTGCTGAAAACACCAGAAAACTTGTTTTTCGCATTCAATAGCACGAAAACAGCGATTTCGGTGATTGTGCACACTTGTAACAGCAGAATCATGAAGATTATCACTGAAAATGCATATCTCAGCTGGAAACCCAACGATACCGAAGATATCGCTGTTTCCGCATGTCATACGCACTGTGGAGTGCTGAAAACACCAGAAAACGCGTTTTTCGCATTCAATAGAACGAAAACAGCGATTTCGGTGATTGTGCACACTTGTAACAGCAGAATCATGAAGATTATCGTTGAAAATGCATATCTCGACTGGAAACCCAACGATACCGAAGATATCGCAGTTTCCGCATGTCATACGCACTGTGGAGTACTGAAAACACCAGAAAACTTGTTTGTCGCATTCAATAGCACGAAAACAGCGATTTCGGTGATTGTGCACACTTGTAACAGCAGAATCATGAAGATTATCACTGAAAATGCATATCTCAGCTGGAAACCCAACGATACCGAAGATATCGCAGTTTCCGCATGTCATACGCACTGTGGAGTGCTGAAAACACCAGAAAACGCGTTTTTCGCATTCAATAGCACGAAAACAGCGATTTCGGTGATTGTGCACACTTGTAACAGCAGCATCATGAAGATTATCACTGAAAATGCATATCTCAGCTGGAAACCCCACGAAAACGAAGATATCCCTGTTTCCGTACATCAAACGCACTGTCGGGTGCTGAAAACACCAGAAAACGCGTTTTTCGCAATCAATAACACGAAAACAGCGATTTCGGTGATTCTGCACACTTGTAACAGCAGAATCATGAAGATTATCGTTGAAAATACATATCTCGACTGGAAACCCCACGCAAACGAAGATATCGCTGTTTCCGCATGTCGTAGGCACTGTGGAGTGCTGAAAACACCAGAAAACGTGTTTTTCGCATTCAATAGCACGAAAACAGCGATTTCGGTGATTCTGCACACTTGTAGCAGCAGGATCATGAAGATTATCAGTAAAAATGCATATCTCAGCTGGAAACCCAGCGATACCGAAGATATCGCAGTTTCCGCATGTCATACGCACTGTGGAGTGCTGAAAACACCAGAAAACGTGTTTTTCGCATTCACTAGCACGAAAACAGCGATTTCGGTGATTCTGCACACTTGTAACAGCAGAATCATGAAGATTATCACTAAAAATGCATATCTCAGCTGGAAACCCCACGCAAACGAAGATATCGCTGTTTCCGCATGTCATACGCACTGTGGAGTGCTGAAAACACCAGAAAACGCGTTTTTCGCATTCAATAGAACGAAAACAGCGATTTCGGTGATTCTGCACACTTGTAACAGCAGAATCATGAAGATTATCGCTGAAAATGCATATCTCGACTGGAAACCCCACGCAAACGAAGATATCGCTGTTTCCGCATGTCGTAGGCACTGTGGAGTGCTGAAAACACCAGAAAACTTGTTTTTCGCATTCAATAGCACGAAAACAGCGATTTCGGTGATTGTGCACACTTGTAATAGCAGAATCATGAAGATTATCACTGAAAATGCATATCTCAGCTGGAAACCCAACGATACCGAAGATATCGCAGTTTCCGCATGTCATACGCACTGTGGAGTGCTGAAAACACCAGAAAACGCGTTTTTCGCATTCAATAGAACGAAAACAGCGGTTTCGGTGATTCTGCACACTTGCAACAGCAGAATCATGAAGATTATCACTGAGAATTCATATCTCAACTGGAAACCCCACGCAAACGAAGGTATCGCAGTTTCCGCATATCAAACGCAATGTGGAGTGCTGAAAACACCAGAAAACGTGTTTTTCGCATTCAATAGCACGAAAACAGCGATTTCGGTGATTCTGCACACTTGTAGCAGCAGGATCATGAAGATTATCAGTGAAAATGCATATCTCAGCTGGAAACCCAACGATACCGAAGATATCGCAGTTTCCGCATGTCATACGCACTGTCGGGTGCTGAAAACACCAGAAAACGTGTTTTTCGCAATCAATAACACGAAAACAGCGATTTCGGTGATTCTGCACACTTGTAACAGCAGAATCATGAAGATTATCGCTGAAAATGCATATCTCGACTGGAAACCCCACGCAAACGAAGATATCGCTGTTTCCGCATGTCGTAGGCACTGTGGAGTGCTGAAAACACCAGAAAACGTGTTTTTCGCATTCAATAGCACGAAAACAGCGATTTCGGTGATTCTGCACACTTGTAACAGCAGAATCATGAAGATTATCACTGAAAATGCATATCTCAGCTGGAAACCCCACGAAAACGAAGATATCCCTGTTTCCGCACATCAAACGCACTGTCGGGTGCTGAAAACACCAGAAAACGTGTTTTTCGCATTCAATAGCACGAAAACAGCGATTTCGGTGATTCTGCACACTTGTAACAGCAGAATCATGAAGATTATCAGTGAAAATGCATATCTCAGCTGGAAACCCAACGATACCGAAGATATCCCTGTTTCCGCACATCAAACGCACTGTCGGGTGCTGAAAACACCAGAAAACGTGTTTTTCGCATTCAATAGCACGAAAACAGCGATTTCGGTGATTCTGCACACTTGTAACAGCAGAATCATGAAGATTATCACTGAAAATGCATATCTCAGCTGGAAACCCCACGAAAACGAAGATATCCCTGTTTCCGCACATCAAACGCACTGTCGGGTGCTGAAAACACCAGAAAACGTGTTTTTCGCATTCAATAGCACGAAAACAGCGATTTCGGTGATTCTGCACACTTGTAACAGCAGAATCATGAAGATTATCACTGAAAATGCATATCTCAACTGGAATCCCCACGCAAACGAAGATATCGCAGTTTCCGCATATCAAACGCACCGTGGAGTGCTGAAAACACCAGAAAACGTGTTTTTCGCATTCAATAGCACGAAAACAGCGATTTCGGTGATTCTGCACACTTGTAGCAGCAGGATCATGAAGATTATCAGTGAAAATGCATATCTCAGCTGGAAACCCAACGATACCGAAGATATCGCAGTTTCCGCATGTCATACGCACTGTGGAGTGCTGAAAACACCAGAAAACTTGTTTTTCGCATTCAATAGCACGAAAACAGCGATTTCGGTGATTGTGCACACTTGTAACAGCAGAATCATGAAGATTATCACTGAAAATGCATATCTCAGCTGGAAACCCAACGATACCGAAGATATCGCTGTTTCCGCATGTCATACGCACTGTGGAGTGCTGAAAACACCAGAAAACGCGTTTTTCGCATTCAATAGAACGAAAACAGCGATTTCGGTGATTGTGCACACTTGTAACAGCAGAATCATGAAGATTATCGTTGAAAATGCATATCTCGACTGGAAACCCAACGATACCGAAGATATCGCAGTTTCCGCATGTCATACGCACTGTGGAGTACTGAAAACACCAGAAAACTTGTTTGTCGCATTCAATAGCACGAAAACAGCGATTTCGGTGATTGTGCACACTTGTAACAGCAGAATCATGAAGATTATCACTGAAAATGCATATCTCAGCTGGAAACCCAACGATACCGAAGATATCGCAGTTTCCGCATGTCATACGCACTGTGGAGTGCTGAAAACACCAGAAAACGCGTTTTTCGCATTCAATAGCACGAAAACAGCGATTTCGGTGATTGTGCACACTTGTAACAGCAGCATCATGAAGATTATCACTGAAAATGCATATCTCAGCTGGAAACCCCACGAAAACGAAGATATCCCTGTTTCCGTACATCAAACGCACTGTCGGGTGCTGAAAACACCAGAAAACGCGTTTTTCGCAATCAATAACACGAAAACAGCGATTTCGGTGATTCTGCACACTTGTAACAGCAGAATCATGAAGATTATCGTTGAAAATACATATCTCGACTGGAAACCCCACGCAAACGAAGATATCGCTGTTTCCGCATGTCGTAGGCACTGTGGAGTGCTGAAAACACCAGAAAACGTGTTTTTCGCATTCAATAGCACGAAAACAGCGATTTCGATGATTCTGCACACTTGCAACAGCAGAATCATGAAGATTATCACTGAAAATGCATATCTCAGCAGGAAACCCCACGAAAACGAAGATATCCCTGTTTCCGTACATCAAACGCACTGTCGGGTGCTGAAAACACCAGAAAACGCGGTTTTCGCAATCAATAACACGAAAACAGCGATTTCGGTGATTCTGCACACTTGTAACAGCAGAATCATGAAGATTATCGTTGAAAATGCATATCTCGACTGGAAACCCCACGCAAACGAAGATATCGCTGTTTCCGCATGTCGTAGGCACTGTGGAGTGCTGAAAACACCAGAAAACGTGTTTTTCGCATTCAATAGCACGAAAACAGCGATTTCGGTGATTCTGCACACTTGTAGCAGCAGGATCATGAAGATTATCAGTGAAAATGCATATCTCAGCTGGAAACCCAGCGATACCGAAGATATCGCAGTTTCCGCATGTCATACGCACTGTGGAGTGCTGAAAACACCAGAAAACGTGTTTTTCGCATTCACTAGCACGAAAACAGCGATTTCGGTGATTCTGCACACTTGTAACAGCAGAATCATGAAGATTATCACTGAAAATGCATATCTCAGCTGGAAACCCCACGCAAACGAAGATATCGCAGTTTCCGCATATCAAACGCACTGTGGAGTGCTGACAACACCAGAAAACGTGTTTTTCGCATTAAATAGCACGAAAACAGCGATTTCGGTGTTTCTGCACTCTTGTAACAGCAGAATCATGAAGATTATCGGTGAAAATGCATATCTCAGCTGGAAACCTAACGATACCGAAGATATCGCAGTTTCCGCATGTCATACGCACTGTGGAGTGCTGAAAACACCAGAAAACGTGTTTTTCGCATTCAATAGCACGAAAACAGCGATTGCGGTGATTCTGCACACTTGTAACAGCAGAATCATGAAGATTATCGCTGAAAATGCATATCTCAGCTGGAAACCCAACGATACCGAAGATATCGCAGTTTCCGCATGTCAAACGCTCTGTGGAGTGCTGAAAACACCAGAAAACGTGTTTTTCGCAATCAATAACACGAAAACAGCGATTTCGGTAATTCTGCACACTTGTAACAGCAGAATCATGAAGATTATCGCTGAAAATGCATATCTCGACTGGAAACCCCACGCAAACGAAGATATCGCTGTTTCCGCATGTCGTAGGCACTGTGGAGTGCTGAAAACACCAGAAAACGTGTTTTTCGCATTCAATAGCACGAAAACAGCGATTTCGGTGATTCTGCACACTTGCAACAGCAGAATCATGAAGATTATCACTGAAAATGCATATCTCAACTGGAAACCCCACGCAAACGAAGATATCGCAGTTACCGCATATCAAACGCACTGTGGAGTGCTGACAACACCAGAAATCGTGTTTTTCGCATTAAATAGCACGAAAACAGCGATTTCGGTGATTGTGCACACTTGTAACAGCAGAATCATGAAGATTATCACTGAAAATGCATATCTCAGCTGGAAACCCAACGATACCGAAGATATCGCAGTTTCCTTATGTCATATGCACTGTGGAGTGCTGAAAACACCAGAAAACGCGTTTTTCGCATTCAATAGTACGAAAACTGCGATTTCGGTGATTCTGCACACTTGTAACAGCAGAATCATGAAGATTACCACTGAAAATGCATATCTCAGCTGGAAACCCCACGAAAACGAAGATATCCCTGTTTCCGCACATCAAACGCACTGTCGGGTGCTGAAATCACCAGAAAACGTGTTTTTCGCATTCAATAGCACGAAAACAGCGATTTCGGTGATTCTGCACACTTGTAACAGCAGAATCATGAAGATTATCACTGAAAATGCATATCTCAGCTGGAAACAACAACGATACCGAAAATATCGCAGTTTCCGCATATCAAACGCAGAGTGGAGTGCTGAAAACACCAGAAAACGTGTTTTTCGCATTCAATAACACGAAAACAGCGGTTTCGGTGATTCTGCACACTTGCAACAGCAGAATCATGAAGATTATCACTGAGAATCCATATCTCAACTGGAAACCCCACGCAAACGAAGGTATCGCAGTTTCCGCATATCAAACGCAATGTGGAGTGCTGAAAACACCAGAAAACGTGTTTTTCGCATTCAATAGCACGAAAACAGCGATTTCGGTGATTCTGCACACTTGTAACAGCAGAATCATGAAGATTATCACTGAAAATGCATATCTCAGCTGGAAACCCAACGATGCCGGAGATATCGTAGTTTCCGCATGTCAAACGCTCTGTGGAGTGCTGAAATCACCAGAAAACGTGTTTTTCGCATTCAATAGCACGAAAACAGCGATTTCGGTGATTCTGCACACTTGTAACAGCAGAATCATGAAGATTATCACTGAAAATGCATATCTCAGCTGGAAACCCCACGAAAACGAAGATATCCCTGTTTCCGCACATCAAACGCACTGTCGGGTGCTGAAAACACCAGAAAACGTGTTTTTCGCATTCAATAGAACGAAAACAGCGATTTCGGTGATTCTGCACACTTGCAACAGCAGAATCATGAAGATTATCACTGAAAATGCATATCTCAGCTGGAAACCCCACGAAAACGAAGATATCCCTGTATCCGTACATCAAACGCACTGTCGGGTGCTGAAAACACTAGAAAACGCGTTTTTCGCAATCAATAACACGAAAACAGCGATTTCGGTGATTCTGCACACTTGTAACAGCAGAATCATGAAGATTATCGTTGAAAATGCATATCTCGACTGGAAACCCCACGCAAACGAAGATATCGCTGTTTCCGCATGTCGTAGGCACTGTGGAGTGCTGAAAACACCAGAAAACGTGTTTTTCGCATTCAATAGCACGAAAACAGCGATTTCGGTGATTCTGCACACTTGCAACAGCAGAATCATGAAGATTATCACTGAAAATGCATATCTCAGCTGGAAACCCCACGAAAACGAAGATATCCCTGTTTCCGTACATCAAACGCACTGTCGGGTGCTGAAAACACCAGAAAACGCGTTTTTCGCAATCAATAACACGAAAACAGCGATTTCGGTGATTCTGCACACTTGTAACAGCAGAATCATGAAGATTATCGTTGAAAATGCATATCTCGACTGGAAACCCCACGCAAACGAAGATATCGCTGTTTCCGCATGTCGTAGGCACTGTGGAGTGCTGAAAACACCAGAAAACGTGTTTTTCGCATTCAATAGCACGAACACAGCGTTTTCGGTGATTCTGCACACTTGTAGCAGCAGAATCATGAAGATTATCAGTGAAAATGCATATCTCAGCTGGAAACCCAGCGATACCGAAGATATCGCAGTTTCCGCATGTCATACGCACTGTGGAGTGCTGAAAACACCAGAAAACGTGTTTTTCGCATTCACTAGCACGAAAACAGCGATTTCGGTGATTCTGCACACTTGTAACAGCAGAATCATGAAGATTATCACTGAAAATGCATATCTCAGCTGGAAACCCCACGCAAACGGAGATATCGCAGTTTCCGCATATCAAACGCACTGTGGAGTGCTGAAAACACCAGAAAACGTGTTTTTCGCATTCAATAACACGAAAACAGCGATTTCGGTGATTCTGCACACTTGTAGCAGCAGGATCATGAAGATTATCAGTGAAAATGCATATCTCAGCTGGAAACCCAACGATACCGAAGATATCGCAGTTTCCGCATGTCATACGCACTCTGGAGTGCTGAAAACACCAGAAAACGCGTTTTTCGCATTCAATAGAACGAAAACAGCGATTTCGGTGATTGTGCACACTTGTAACAGCAGAATCATGAAGATTATCGTTGAAAATGCATATCTCGACTGGAAACCCAACGATACCGAAGATATCGCAGTTTCCGCATGTCATACGCACTGTGGAGTACTGAAAACACCAGAAAACTTGTTTGTCGCATTCAATAGCACGAAAACAGCGATTTCGGTGATTGTGCACACTTGTAACAGCAGAATCATGAAGATTATCACTGAAAATGCATATCTCAGCAGGAAACCAAACGATACCGAAGATATCGCAGTTTCCGCATGTCATACGCACTGTGGAGTGCTGAAAACACCAGAAAACGCGTTTTTCGCATTCAATAGCACGAAAACAGCGATTTCGGTGATTGTGCACACTTGTAACAGCAGCATCATGAAGATTATCACTGAAAATGCATATCTCAGCTGGAAACCCCACGAAAACGAAGATATCCCTGTTTCCGTACATCAAACGCACTGTCGGGTGCTGAAAACACCAGAAAACGCGTTTTTCGCAATCAATAACACGAAAACAGCGATTTCGGTGATTCTGCACACTTGTAACAGCAGAATCATGAAGATTATCGTTGAAAATACATATCTCGACTGGAAACCCCACGCAAACGAAGATATCGCTGGTTCCGCATGTCGTAGGCACTGTGGAGTGCTGAAAACACCAGAAAACGTGTTTTTCGCATTCAATAGCACGAAAACAGCGATTTCGGTGATTCTGCACACTTGTAGCAGCAGGATCATGAAGATTATCAGTGAAAATGCATATCTCAGCTGGAAACCCAGCGATACCGAAGATATCGCAGTTTCCGCATGTCATACGCACTGTGGAGTGCTGAAAACACCAGAAAACGTGTTTTTCGCATTCACTAGCACGAAAACAGCGATTTCGGTGATTCTGCACACTTGTAACAGCAGAATCATGAAGATTATCACTGAAAATGCATATCTCAGCTGGAAACCCAACGATACCGAAGATATCGCAGTTTCCGCATGTCATACGCACTGTGGAGTGCTGACAACACCAGAAAACGTGTTTTTCGCATTAAATAGCACGAAAACAGCGATTTCGGTGTTTCTGCACACTTGTAACAGCAGAATCATGAAGATTATCGGTGAAAATGCATATCTCAGCTGGAAACCTAACGATACCGAAGATATCGCAGTTTCCGCATGTCATACGCACTGTGGAGTGCTGAAAACACCAGAAAACGTGTTTTTCGCATTCAATAGCACGAAAACAGCGATTGCGGTGATTCTGCACACTTGTAACAGCAGAATCATGAAGATTATCGCTGAAAATGCATATCTCAGCTGGAAACCCAACGATACCGAAGATATCGCAGTTTCCGCATGTCGAACGCTCTGTGGAGTGCTGAAAACACCAGAAAACGTGTTTTTCGCAATCAATAACACGAAAACAGCGATTTCGGTAATTCTGCACACTTGTAACAGCAGAATCATGAAGATTATCGCTGAAAATGCATATCTCGACTGGAAACCCCACGCAAACGAAGATATCGCTGTTTCCGCATGTCGTAGGCACTGTGGAGTCCTGAAAACACCAGAAAACGTGTTTTTCGCATTCAATAGCACGAAAACAGCGATTTCGGTGATTCTGCACACTTGCAACAGCAGAATCATGAAGATTATCACTGAAAATGCATATCTCAACTGGAAACCCCACGCAAACGAAGATATCGCAGTTACCGCATATCAAACGCACTGTGGAGTGCTGACAACACCAGAAATCGTGTTTTTCGCATTAAATAGCACGAAAACAGCGATTTCGGTGATTGTGCACACTTGTAACAGCAGAATCATGAAGATTATCACTGAAAATGCATATCTCAGCTGGAAACCCAACGATACCGAAGATATCGCAGTTTCCTTATGTCATACGCACTGTGTAGTGCTGAAAACACCAGAAAACGCGTTTTTCGCATTCAATAGTACGAAAACAGCGATTTCGGTATTCTGCACACTTGTAACAGCAGAATCATGAAGATTATCACTGAAAATGCATATCTCAGCTGGAAACCCCACGAAAACGAAGATATCCCTGTTTCCGCACATCAAACGCACTGTCGGGTGCTGAAATCACCAGAAAACGTGTTTTTCGCATTCAATAGAACGAAAACAGCGATTTCGGTGATTCTGCACACTTGTAACAGCAGAATCTTGAAGATTATCACTGAAAATGCATATCTCAGCTGGAAACTCAACGATGCCGAAGATATCGCAGTTTCCGCATGTCAAACGCTCTGTGGAGCGCTGAAAACACCAGAAAACGTGTTTTTCGCATTCAATAGCACGAAAACAGCGATTTCGATGATTCTGCACACTTGCAACAGCAGAATTATGAAGATTATCACTGAAAATGCATATCTCAACTGGAAACCCCACGCAAACGAAGATATCGCAGTTTCCGCATATCAAACGCACTGTGGAGTGCTGACAACACCAGAAAACGTGTTTTTCGCATTCAATAGCACGAAAACAGCGATTTCGGTGATTCTGCACACTTGTAACAGCAGAATCATGAAGATGATCACTGAAAATGCATATCTCAGCTGGAAACCCAACGATGCCGAAGATATCGTAGTTTCCGCATGTCAAACGCTCTGTGGAGTGCTGAAATCACCAGAAAACGTGTTTTTCGCATTCAATAGCACGAAAACAGCGATTTCGGTGATTCTGCACACTTGTAACAGCAGAATCATGAAGATTATCACTGAAAATGCATATCTCGGCTGGAAACCCCACGAAAACGAAGATATCCCTGTTTCCGCACATCAAACGCACTGTCGGGTGCTGAAAACACCAGAAAACGTGTTTTTCGCATTCAATAGCACGAAAACAGCGATTTCGGTGATTCTGCACACTTGCAACAGCAGAATCATGAAGATTATCACTGAAAATGCATATCTCAGCTGGAAACCCCACGAAAACGAAGATATCCCCGTTTCCGTACATCAAACGCACTGTCGGGTGCTGAAAACACCAGAAAACGCGTTTTTCGCAATCAATAACACGAAAACAGCGATTTCGGTGATTCTGCACACTTGTAACAGCAGAATCATGAAGATTATCGTTGAAAATGCATATCTCGACTGGAAACCCCACGCAAACGAAGATATCGCTGTTTCCGCATGTCGTAGGCACTGTGGAGTGCTGAAAACACCAGAAAACGTTTTTTTCGCATTCAATAGCACGAACACAGCGATTTCGGTGATTCTGCACACTTGTAGCAGCAGGATCATGAAGATTATCAGTGAAAATGCATATCTCAGCTGGAAACCCAGCGATACCGAAGATATCGCAGTTTCCGCATGTCATACGCACTGTGGAGTGCTGAAAACACCAGAAAACGTGTTTTTCGCATTCACTAGCACGAAAACAGCGATTTCGGTGATTCTGCACACTTGTAACAGCAGAATCATGAAGATTATCACTGAAAATGCATATCTCAGCTGGAAACCCCACGCAAACGGAGATATCGCAGTTTCCGCATATCAAACGCACTGTGGAGTGCTGAAAACACCAGAAAACGTGTTTTTCGCATTCAATAACACGAAAACAGCGATTTCGGTGATTCTGCACACTTGTAGCAGCAGGATCATGAAGATTATCAGTGAAAATGCATATCTCAGCTGGAAACCCAACGATACCGAAGATATCGCAGTTTCCGCATGTCATACGCTCTGTGGAGTGCTGAAAACACCAGAAAACTTGTATTTCGCATTCAATAGCACGAAAACAGCGATTTCGGTGATTGTGCACACTTGTAACAGCAGAATCATGAAGATTATCACTGAAAATGCATATCTCAGCTGGAAACCCAACGATACCGAAGATATCGCAGTTTCCTTATGTCATACGCACTGTGGAGTGCTGAAAACACCAGAAAACGCGTTTTTCACATTCAATAGCACGAAAACAGCGATTTCGGTGATTGTGCACACTTGTAACAGCAGCATCATGAAGATTATCACTGAAAATGCATATATCAGCTGGAAACCCCACGAAAACGAAGATATCCCTGTTTCCGTACATCAAACGCACTGTCGGGTGCTGAAAACACTAGAAAACGCGTTTTTCGCAATCAATAACACGAAAACAGCGATTTCGGTGATTCTGCACACTTGTAACAGCAGAATCATGAAGATTATCGTTGAAAATGCATATCTCGACTGGAAACCCCACGCAAACGAAGATATCGCTGTTTCCGCATGTCGTAGGCACTGTGGAGTGCTGAAAACACCAGAAAACGTGTTTTTCGCATTCAATAGCACGAAAACAGCGATTTCGGTGATTCTGCACACTTGTAACAGCAGAATCATGAAGATGATCACTGAAAATGCATATCTCAGCTGGAAACCCAACGATGCCGAAGATATCGTAGTTTCCGCATGTCAAACGCTCTGTGGAGTGCTGAAATCACCAGAAAACGTGTTTTTCGCATTCAATAGCACGAAAACAGCGATTTCGGTGATTCTGCACACTTGTAACAGCAGAATCATGAAGATTATCACTGAAAATGCATATCTCAGCTGGAAACCCCACGAAAACGAAGATATCCCTGTTTCCGCACATCAAACGCACTGTCGGGTGCTGAAAACACCAGAAAACGCGTTTTTCGCATTCAATAGCACGAAAACAGCGATTTCGGTGATTGTGCACACTTGTAACAGCAGCATCATGAAGATTATCACTGAAAATGCATATATCAGCTGGAAACCCCACGAAAACGAAGATATCCCTGTTTCCGTACATCAAACGCACTGTCGGGTGCTGAAAACACTAGAAAACGCGTTTTTCGCAATCAATAACACGCAAACAGCGATTTCGGTGATTCTGCACACTTGTAACAGCAGAATCATGAAGATTATCGTTGAAAATGCATATCTCGACTGGAAACCCCACGCAAACGAAGATATAGCTGTTTCCGCATGTCGTAGGCACTGTGGAGTGCTGAAAACACCAGAAAACGCGTTTTTCGCAATCAATAACACGAAAACAGCGATTTCGGTGATTCTGCACACTTGTAACAGCAGAATCATGAAGATTATCGTTGAAAATGCATATCTCGACTGGAAACCCCACGCAAACGAAGATATCGCTGTTTCCGCATGTCGTAGGCACTGTGGAGTGCTGAAAACACCAGAAAACGTGTTTTTCGCATTCAATAGCACGAAAACAGCGATTTCGGTGATTCTGCACACTTGTAGCAGCAGGATCATGAAGATTATCAGTGAAAATGCATATCTCAGCTGGAAACCCAGCGATACCGAAGATATCGCAGTTTCCGCATGTCATACGCACTGTGGAGTGCTGAAAACACCAGAAAACGTGTTTTTCGCATTCACTAGCACGAAAACAGCGATTTCGGTGATTCTGCACACTTGTAACAGCAGAATCATGAAGATTATCACTGAAAATGCATATCTCAGCTGGAAACCCCACGCAAACGAAGATATCGCAGTTTCCGCATATCAAACGCACTGTGGAGTGCTGAAAACACCAGAAAACGTGTTTTTCGCATTCAATAGCACGAAAACAGCGATTTCGGTGATTCTGCACACTTGTCGCAGCAGGATCATGAAGATTATCAGTGAAAATGCATATCTCAGCTGGAAACCCAACGATACCGAAGATATCGCAGTTTCCGCATGTCATACGCACTGTGGAGTGCTGAAAACACCAGAAAACTTGTTTTTCGCATTCAATAGCACGAAAACAGCGATTTCGGTGATTGTGCACACTTGTAACAGCAGAATCATGAAGATTATCACTGAAAATGCATATCTCAGCTGGAAACCCAACGATACCGAAGATATCGCAGTTTCCTTATGTCATACGCACTGTGGAGTGCTGAAAACACCAGAAAACGCGTTTTTCGCATTCAATAGAACGAAAACAGCGATTTCGGTGATCCTTCACACTTGCAACAGCAGCATCATGAAGATTATCACTGAAAATGCATATCTCAGCTGCAAACCCCACGAAAACGAAGATATCCCTGTTTCCATACATCAAACGCACTGTCGGGTGCTGAAAACACCAGAAAACGCGTTTTTCGCAATCAATAACACGAAAACAGCGATTTCGGTGATTGTGCACACTTGTAGCAGCAGGATCATGAAGATTATCAGTGAAAATGCATATCTCAGCTGGAAACCCAGCGATACCGAAGATATCGCAGTTTCCGCATGTCATACGCACTGTGGAGTGCTGAAAACACCAGAAAACTTGTTTTTCGTATTCAATAGCACGAAAACAGCGATTTCGGTGATTGTGCACACTTGTAACAGCAGAATCATGAAGATTATCACTGAAAATGCATATCTCAGCTGGAAACCCAACGATACCGAAGATATCGCAGTTTCCGCATGTCATACGCACTGTGGAGTGCTGAAAACACCAGAAAACGCGTTTTTCGCATTCAATAGAACGAAAACAGCGATTTCGGTGATCCTTCACACTTGCAACAGCAGCATCATGAAGATTATCACTGAAAATGCATATCTCAGCTGGAAACCCAACGATACCGAAGATATCGCAGTTTCCGCATGTCATACGCACTGTGGAGTGCTGAAAACACCAGTAAACTTGTTTTTCGCATTCAATAGCACGTAAACAGCGATTTCGGTGATTGTGCACACTTGTAACAGCAGAATCATGAAGATTATCACTGAAAATGCATATCTCAGCTGGAAACCCAACGATACCGAAGATATCGCAGTTTCCGCATGTCATACGCACTGTGGAGTGCTGAAAACACCAGAAAACGTGTTTTTCGCATTCACTAGCACGAAAACAGCGATTTCGGTGATTCTGCACACTTGTAACAGCAGAATCATGAAGATTATCACTGAAAATGCATATCTCAGCTGGAAACCCCACGCAAACGAAGATATCGCAGTTTCCGCATATCAAACGCACTGTGGAGTGCTGAAAACACCAGAAAACGTGTTTTTCGCATTCAATAGCACGAAAACAGCGATTTCGGTGATTCTGCACACTTGTAGCAGCAGGATCATGAAGATTATCAGTGAAAATGCATATCTCAGCTGGAAACCCAACGATACCGAAGATATCGCAGTTTCCGCATGTCATACGCACTGTGGAGTGCTGAAAACACCAGAAAACTTGTTTTTCGCATTCAATAGCACGAAAACAGCGATTTCGGTGATTGTGCACACTTGTAACAGCAGAATCATGAAGATTATCACTGAAAATGCATATCTCAGCTGGAAACCCAACGATACCGAAGATATCGCAGTTTCCGCATGTCATACGCACTGTGGAGTGCTGAAAACACCAGAAAACGCGTTTTTCGCATTCAATAGAACGAAAACAGCGATTTCGGTGATCCTTCACACTTGCAACAGCAGCATCATGAAGATTATCACTGAAAATGCATATCTCAGCTGCAAACCCCACGAAAACGAAGATATCCCTGTTTCCGTACATCAAACGCACTGTCGGGTGCTGAAAACACCAGAAAACGCGTTTTTCGCAATCAATAACACGAAAACAGCGATTTCGGTGATTGTGCACACTTGTAGCAGCAGGATCATGAAGATTATCAGTGAAAATGCATATCTCAGCTGGAAACCCAGCGATACCGAAGATATCGCAGTTTCCGCATGTCATACGCACTGTGGAGTGCTGAAAACACCAGAAAACGTGTTTTTCGCATTCACTAGCACGAAAACAGCGATTTCGGTGATTCTGCACACTTGTAACAGCAGAATCATGAAGATTATCACTGAAAATGCATATCTCAGCTGGAAACCCCACGCAAACGAAGATATCGCAGTTTCCGCATATCAAACGCACTGTGGAGTGCTGAAAATACCAGAAAACGTGTTTTTCGCATTCAATAGCACGAAAACAGCGATTTCGGTGATTCTGCACACTTGTAGCAGCAGGATCATGAAGATTATCAGTGAAAATGCATATCTCAGCTGGAAACCCAGCGATACCGAAGATATCGCAGTTTCCGCATGTCATACGCACTGTGGAGTGCTGAAAACACCAGAAAACGTGTTTTTCGCATTCACTAGCACGAAAACAGCGATTTCGGTGATTCTGCACACTTGTAACAGCAGAATCATGAAGATTATCACTGAAAATGCATATCTCAGCTGGAAACCCCACGCAAACGAAGATATCGCAGTTTCCGCATATCAAACGCACTGTGGAGTGCTGAAAATACCAGAAAACGTGTTTTTCGCATTCAATAGCACGAAAACAGCGATTTCGGTGATTCTGCACACTTGTAGCAGCAGGATCATGAAGATTATCGTTGAAAATGCATATCTCGACTGGAAACCCCACGCAAACGAAGATATCGCTGTTTCCGCATGTCGTAGGCACTGTGGAGTGCTGAAAACACCAGAAAACGCGTTTTTCGCAATCAATAACACGAAAACAGCGATTTCGGTGATTCTGCACACTTGTAACAGCAGAATCATGAAGATTATCGTTGAAAATGCATATCTCAGCTGGAAACCCAACGATACCGAAGATATCGCAGTTTCCTTATGTCATACGCACTGTGGAGTGCTGAAAACACCAGAAAACGCGTTTTTCGCATTCAATAGTACGAAAACAGCGATTTCGGTGATTCTGCACACTTGTAACAGCAGAATCATGAAGATTATCACTGAAAATGCATATCTCAGCTGGAAACCCCACGAAAACGAAGATATCCCTGTTTCCGCACATCAAACGCACTGTCGGGTGCTGAAAACACCAGAAAACGTGTTTTTCGCAATCAATAACACGAAAACAGCGATTTCGGTGATTCTGCACACTTGTAACAGCAGAATCATGAAGATTATCGCTGAAAATGCATATCTCGACTGGTAACCCCACGCAAACGAAGATATCGCTGTTTCCGCATGTCGTAGGCACTGTGGAGTGCTGAAAACACCAGAAAACGTGTTTTTCGCATTCAATAGCACGAAAACAGCGATTTCGGTGATTCTGCACACTTGCAACAGCAGAATCATGATGATTATCACTGAAAATGCATATCTCAGCTGGAAACCCCACGAAAACGAAGATATCCCTGTTTCCGCACATCAAACGCACTGTCGGGTGCTGAAAACACCAGAAAACGTGTTTTTCGCATTAAATAGCACGAAAACAGCGATTTCGGTGATTCTGCACACTTGTAACAGCAGAATCATGAAGATTATCACTGAAAATGCATATCTCAACTGGAATCCCCACGCAAACGAAGATATCGCAGTTTCCGCATATCAAACGCACTGTGGAGTGCTGAAAACACCAGAAAACGTGTTTTTCGCATTCAATAGCACGAAAACAGCGATTTCGGTGATTCTGCACACTTGTAGCAGCAGGATCATGAAGATTATCAGTGAAAATGCATATCTCAGCTGGAAACCCAACGATACCGAAGATATCGCAGTTTCCGCATGTCATACGCACTGTGGAGTGCTGAAAACACCAGAAAACTTCTTTTTCGCATTCACTAGCACGAAAACAGCGATTTCGGTGATTCTGCACACCTGTAACAGCAGAATCATGAAGATTATCACTGAAAATGCATATCTCAACTGGAAACCCCACGCAAACGACGACATCGCAGTTTCCGCATATCAAACGCACTGTGGAGTGCTGAAAACACCAGAAAACGTGTTTTTCGCATTCAATAGCACGAAAACAGCGATTTCGGTGATTCTGCACACTTGTAGCAGCAGGATCATGAAGATTATCAGTGAAAATGCATATCTCAGCTGGAAACCCAACGATACCGAAGATATCGCAGTTTCCGCATGTCATACGCACTGTGGAGTGCTGAAAACACCAGAAAACTTGTTTTTCGCATTCAATAGCACGAAAACAGCGATTTCGGTGATTGTGCACACTTGTAACAGCAGAATCATGAAGATTATCACTAAAAATGCATATCTCAGCTGGAAACCCAACGATACCGAAGATATCGCTGTTTCCGCATGTCAAACGCTCTGTGGAGTGCTGAAAACACCAGAAAACGTGTTTTTCGCATTAAATAGCACGAAAACAGCGATTTCGGTGATTCTGCACACTTGTAACAGCAGAATCATGAAGATTATCACTGAAAATGCATATCTCAACTGGAATCCCCACGCAAACGAAGATATCGCAGTTTCCGCATATCAAACGCACTGTGGAGTGCTGAAAACACCAGAAAACGTGTTTTTCGCATTCAATAGCACGAAAACAGCGATTTCGGTGATTCTGCACACTTGTAACAGCAGAATCATGAAGATTATCGCTGAAAATGCATATCTCGACTGGTAACCCCACGCAAACGAAGATATCGCTGTTTCCGCATGTCGTAGGCACTGTGGAGTGCTGAAAACACCAGAAAACGTGTTTTTCGCATTCAATAGCACGAAAACAGCGATTTCGGTGATTCTGCACACTTGCAACAGCAGAATCATGATGATTATCACTGAAAATGCATATCTCAGCTGGAAACCCCACAAAAACGAAGATATCCCTGTTTCCGCACATCAAACGCACTGTCGGGTGCTGAAAGCACCAGAAAACGTGTTTTTCGCATTCAATAGCACGAAAACAGCGATTTCGGTGATTCTGCACACTTGTAACAGCAGAATCATGAAGATTATCGCTGAAAATGCATATCTCGACTGGTAACCCCACGCAAACGAAGATATCGCTGTTTCCGCATGTCGTAGGCACTGTGGAGTGCTGAAAACACCAGAAAACGTGTTTTTCGCATTCAATAGCACGAAAACAGCGATTTCGGTGATTCTGCACACTTGTAACAGCAGAATCATGAAGATTATCACTGAAAATGCATTTCTCAACTGGAATCCCCACGCAAACGAAGATATCGCAGTTTCCGCATATCAAACGCACTGTGGAGTGCTGAAAACACCAGAAAACTTCTTTTTCGCATTCACTAGCACGAAAACAGCGATTTCGGTGATTCTGCACACCTGTAACAGCAGAATCATGAAGATTATCACTGAAAATGCATATCTCAACTGGAAACCCCACGCAAACGACGATATCGCAGTTTCCGCATATCAAACGCACTGTGGAGTGCTGAAAATACCAGAAAACGTGTTTTTCGCATTCAATAGCACGAAAACAGCGATTTCGGTGATTCTGCACACTTGTAGCAGCAGGATCATGAAGATTATCAGTGAAAATGCATATCTCAGCTGGAAACCCAACGATACCGAAGATATCGCAGTTTCCGCATGTCATACGCACTGTGGAGTGCTGAAAACACCAGAAAACTTGTTTTTCGCATTCAATAGCACGATAACAGCGATTTCGGTGATTCTGCACACTTGTAACAGCAGAATCAGAAAGGTTATCACTGAAAATGCTTATCTCAGCTGGAAACCCAACGATACCGAAGATATCGCTGTTTCCGCATGTCAAACGCTCTGTGGAGTGCTGAAAACACCAGAAAGCGTGTTTTTCGCATTCAATAGCACGAAAACAGCGATTTCGGTGATTCTGCACACTTGCAACAGCAGAATCATGAAGTTTATCACTGAAAATGCGTATCTCAGCTGGAAACCCCACGCAAACGAAGATATCGCAGTTTCCGCATATCAAACGCACTGTGGAGTGCTGAAAACACCAGGAAACGTGTTTTTCGCATTCAATAGCACGATAACAGCGATTTCGGTGATTCTGCACACTTGTAACAGCAGAATCAGAAAGATTATCACTGAAAATGTTTATCTCAGCTGGAAACCCAACGATAACGAAGATATCGCAGTTTCCGCATGTCAAACGCTCTATGGAGTGCTGAAAACACCAGAAAACGTGTTTTTCGCATTAAATAGCACGAAAACAGCGATTTCGGTGATTCTGCACTCTTGTTACAGCAGAATCATGAAGATTATCACTGAAAATGCATATCTCAGCTGGAAACCCAACGATACCGAAGATATCGCAGTTTCCGCATGTCAAACGCTGTGTGGCGTGCTGATAACACCAGAAAACGTGTTTTTCGCATTCAATAGCACGAAAACAGCGATTTCGGTGATAGTGTACATTTGTAACTGCAGAATCATGAAGATTATCGCTGAAAATGCATATCTCAGCTGGAAACCCAACGATGCCGAAGATATCGCAGTTTCCGCGTGTCAAACGCTCTGTGGAGTGCTGAAAACACCAGAAAACGTGTTTTTCGCATTCAATAGCACGAAAACAGCGATTTCGGAGATTCTGCACACTTGTTACAGCAGAATCATGAAGATTATCACTGAAAATGCATATCTCAGCTGGAAACCCAACGATACCGAAGATATCGCAGTTTCCGCATGTCAAACGCTCTGTGGAGTGCTGACAACACCAGAAAACGTGTTTTTCGCATTCAATAGCACGAAAGCAGCGTTTTCGGTGATTCTGCACACTTGCAACAGCAGAATCATGAAGATTATCACTGAAAATGCATATCTCAACTGGAAACCCCACGCAAACGAAGATATCGCAGTTTCCGCATATCAAACGCACTGTGGAGTGCTGAAAACACCAGGAAACGTGTTTTTCGCATTCAATAGCACGATAACAGCGATTTCGGTGATTCTGCACACTTGTAACAGCAGAATCATGAAGATTATCACTGAAAATGCGTATCTCAGCTGAAAACCCCACGCAAACTAAGATATCGCAGTTTACGAATATCAAACGCTCTGTGGAGTGCTGACAACACCAGAAAACGTGTTTTTCGCATTCAATAGCACGAAAGCAGCGTTTTCGGTGATTCTGCACACTTGCAACAGCAGAATCATGAAGATTATCACTGAAAATGCATATCTCAACTGGAAACCCCACGCAAACGAAGATATCGCAGTTTCCGCATATCAAACGCACTGTGGAGTGCTGAAAACACTAGGAAACGTGTTTTTCGCATTCAATAGCACGACAACAGCGATTTCGGTGATTCTGCACACTTGTAACAGCAGAATCATGAAGATTATCACTGAAAATGCGTATCTCAGCTGGAAACCCCACGCAAACTAAGATATCGCAGTTTACGCATATCAAACGCTCTGTGGAGTGCTGACAACACCAGAAAACGTATTTTTCGCATTCAATAGTATGAAAACAGTGTTTTCGGTGATTCTGCACACTTGTTACAGCAGAATCATGAAGATTATCACTGAAAATGCATATCTCAGCTGGAAACCCAACGATACCGAAGATATCGCAGTTTCCGCATGTCAAACGCTCTGTGGCGTGCTGAAAACACCAGAAAACGTGTTTTTCGCATTCAATAGCACGAAAACAGCGATTTCGGTGATTCTGCACACTTGTTACAGCAGAATCATGAAGATTATCACTGAAAATGCATATCTCAGCTGGAAACCCAACGATACCGAAGATATCGCAGTTTCCGCATGTCAAACGCTCTGTGGCGTGCTGAAAACACCAGAAAACGTGTTTTTCGCATTCAATAGCACGAAAACAGCGATTTCGGAGATTCTGCACACTTGTTACAGCAGAATCATGAAGATTATCACTGAAAATGCATATCTCAGCTGGAAACCCAACGATACCGAAGATATCGCAGTTTCCGCATGTCAAACGCTCTGTGGAGTGCTGACAACACCAGAAAACGTGTTTTTCGCATTCAATAGCACGAAAGCAGCGTTTTCGGTGATTCTGCACACTTGCAACAGCAGAATCATGAAGATTATCACTGAAAATGCATATCTCAACTGGAAACCCCACGCAAACGAAGATATCGCAGTTTCCGCATATCAAACGCACTGTGGAGTGCTGAAAACACCAGGAAACGTGTTTTTCGCATTCAATAGCACGATAACAGCGATTTCGGTGATTCTGCACACTTGTAACAGCAGAATCATGAAGATTATCACTGAAAATGCGTATCTCAGCTGGAAACCCCACGCAAACGAAGATATCGCAGTTTCCGCATGTCAAACGATCTGTGGAGTGCTGACAACACCAGAAAACGTGTTTTTCACATTCAATAGCACGAAAACAGCGTTTTCGGTGATTCTGCACACTTGTAACAGCAGAATCATGAAGATTATCAACGAAAATGCATATCTCAGCTGGAAACCCAACGATACCGAAGATATCGCAGTTTCCGCATGTCAAACGCTCTGTGGCGTGCTGAAAACACCAGAAAACGTGTTTTTCGCATTCAATAGCACGAAAACAGCGATTTCGGCGATTCTGCACACTTGTTACAGCAGAATCATGAAGATTATCACAGAAAATGCATATCTCAGCTGGAAACCCAACGATACCGAAGATATCGCAGTTTCCGCATGTCAAACGCTCTGTGGAGTGCTGACAACACCAGAAAACGTGTTTTTCGCATTCAATAGCACGAAAGCAGCGTTTTCGGTGATTCTGCACACTTGCAACAGCAGAATCATGAAGATTATCACTGAAAATGCATATCTCAACTGGAAACCCCACGCAAACGAAGATATCACAGTTTCCGCATATCAAACGCACTGTGGAGTGCTGAAAACACTAGGAAACGTGTTTTTCGCATTCAATAGCACGACAACAGCGATTTCGGTGATTCTGCACACTTGTAACAGCAGAATCATGAAGATAATCACTGAAAATGCGTATCTCAGCTGGAAACCCCACGCAAACTAAGATATCGCAGTTTACGCATATCAAACGCTCTGTGGAGTGCTGACAACACCAGAAAACGTATTTTTCGCATTCAATCGTATGAAAACAGTGTTTTCGGTGATTCTGCACACTTGTTACAGCAGAATCATGAAGATTATCACTGAAAATGCATATCTCAGCTGGAAACCCAACGATACCGAAGATATCGCAGTTTCCGCATGTCAAACGCTCTGTGGCGTGCTGAAAACACCAGAAAACGTGTTTTTCGCATTCAATAGCACGAAAACAGCGATTTCGGTGATTCTGCACACTTGTTACAGCAGAATCATGAAGATTATCACTGAAAATGCATATCTCAGCTGGAAACCCAACGATACCGAAGATATCGCAGTTTCCGCATGTCAAACGCTCTGTGGCGTGCTGAAAACACCAGAAAACGTGTTTTTCGCATTCAATAGCACGAAAACAGCGATTTCGGTGATTCTGCACACTTGCAACAGCAGAATCATGAAGATTATCACTGAAAATGCATATCTCAGCTGGAAACCCAACGATACCGAAGATATCGCTGTTTCCGCATGTCAAACGATCTGTGGAGTGCTGAAAACACCAGAAAGCGTGTTTTTCGCATTCAATAGCACGAAAACAGCGATTTCGGTGATTCTGCACACTTGCAACAGCAGAATCATGAAGTTTATCACTGAAAATGCGTATCTCAGCTGGAAACCCCACGCAAACGAAGATATCGCAGTTTCCGCATGTCAAACGATCTGTGGAGTGCTGACAACACCAGAAAACGTGTTTTTCACATTCAATAGCACGAAAACAGCGTTTTCGGTGATTCTGCACACTTGTAACAGCAGAATCATGAAGATTATCAACGAAAATGCATATCTCAGCTGGAAACCCAACGATACCGAAGATATCGCAGTTTCCGCATGTCAAACGCTCTGTGGCGTGCTGAAAACACCAGAAAACGTGTTTTTCGCATTCAATAGCACGAAAACAGCGATTTCGGCGATTCTGCACACTTGTTACAGCAGAATCATGAAGATTATCACGGAAAATGCATATCTCAGCTGGAAACCCAACGATACCGAAGATATCGCAGTTTCCGCATGTCAAACGCTCTGTGGAGTGCTGACAACACCAGAAAACGTGTTTTTCGCATTCAATAGCACGAAAGCAGCGTTTTCGGTGATTCTGCACACTTGCAACAGCAGAATCATGAAGATTATCACTGAAAATGCATATCTCAACTGGAAACCCCACGCAAACGAAGATATCGCAGTTTCCGCATATCAAACGCACTGTGGAGTGCTGAAAACACCAGGAAACGTGTTTTTCGCATTCAATAGCACGATAACAGCGATTTCGGTGATTCTGCACACTTGTAACAGCAGAATCATGAAGATTATCACTGAAAATGCGTATCTCAGCTGGAAACCCCACGCAAACTAAGATATCGCAGTTTACGAATATCAAACGCTCTGTGGAGTGCTGACAACACCAGAAAACGTGTTTTTCGCATTCAATAGCACGAAAGCAGCGTTTTCGGTGATTCTGCACACTTGCAACAGCAGAATCATGAAGATTATCACTGAAAATGCATATCTCAACTGGAAACCCCACGCAAACGAAGATATCGCAGTTTCCGCATATCAAACGCACTGTGGAGTGCTGAAAACACTAGGAAACGTGTTTTTCGCATTCAATAGCACGGCAACAGCGATTTCGGTGATTCTGCACACTTGTAACAGCAGAATCATGAAGATAATCACTGAAAATGCGTATCTCAGCTGGAAACCCCACGCAAACTAAGATATCGCAGTTTACGCATATCACACGCTCTGTGGAGTGCTGACAACACCAGAAAACGTATTTTTCGCATTCAATAGTATGAAAACAGTGTTTTCGGTGATTCTGCACACTTGTTACAGCAGAATCATGAAGATTATCACTGAAAATGCATATCTCAGCTGGAAACCCAACGATACCGAAGATATCGCAGTTTCCGCGTGTCAAACGCTCTGTGGCGTGCTGAAAACACCAGAAAACGTGTTTTTCGCATTCAATAGCACGAAAACAGCGATTTCGGTGATTCTGCACACTTGTTACAGCAGAATCATGAAGATTATCACTGAAAATGCATATCTCAGCTGGAAACCCAACGATACCGAAGATATCGCAGTTTCCGCATGTCAAACGCTCTGTGGCGTGCTGAAAACACCAGAAAACGTGTTTTTCGCATTCAATAGCACGAAAACAGCGATTTCGGTGATTGTGTACATTTGTAACAGCAGAATCATGAAGATTATCGCTGAAAATGCATATCTCAGCTGGAAACCCAACGATACCGAAGATATCGCTGTTTCCGCGTGTCAAACGCTCGGTGGAGTGCTGACAACACCAGAAAACGTGTTTTTCGCATTCAATAGCACGAAAACAGAGTTTTCGGTGATTCTGCAAACTTGTAACAGCAGAATCATGATGATTATCAACGAAAATGCATATCTCAGCTGGAAACCCAACGATACCGAAGATATCGCAGTTTCCGCATGTCAAACGCTCTGTGGAGTGCTGACAACACCAGAAAACGTATTTTTCGCATTCAATAGTATGAAAACAGTGTTTTCGGTGATTCTGCACACTTGTTACAGCAGAATCATGAAGATTATCACTGAAAATGCATATCTCAGCTGGAAACCCAACGATACCGAAGATATCGCAGTTTCCGCATGTCAAACGCTCTGTGGCGTGCTGAAAACACCAGAAAACGTGTTTTTCGCATTCAATAGCACGAAAACAGCGATTTCGGTGATTCTGCACACTTGTTACAGCAGAATCATGAAGATTATCACTGAAAATGCATATCTCAGCTGGAAACCCAACGATACCGAAGATATCGCAGTTTCCGCATGTCAAACGCTCTGTGGCGTGCTGAAAACACCAGAAAACGTGTTTTTCGCATTCAATAGCACGAAAACAGCGATTTCGGTGATTGTGTACATTTGTAACAGCAGAATCATGAAGATTATCGCTGAAAATGCATATCTCAGCTGGAAACCCAACGATACCGAAGATATCGCTGTTTCCGCGTGACAAACGCTCTGTGGAGTGCTGAAAACACCAGAAAACGTGTTTTTCGCATTCAATAGCACGAAAACAGCGATTTCGGTGATTCCGCACACTTGCAACAGCAGAATCATGAAGATTATCACTGAAAATGCGTATCTCAGCTGGAAACCCCACGCAAACGAAGATATCGCAGTTTCCGCATATCAATCGCTCGGTGGAGTGCTGACAACACCAGAAAACGTGTTTTTCGCATTCAATAGCACGAAAACAGAGTTTTCGGTGATTCTGCAAACTTGTAACAGCAGAATCATGATGATTATCAACGAAAATGCATATCTCAGCTGGAAACCCAACGATACCGAAGATATCGCAGTTTCCGCATGTCAAACGCTCTGTGGAGTGCTGACAACACCAGAAAACGTGTTTTTCGCATTCAATAGCACGAAAACAGCGATTTCGGCGATTCTGCACACTTGTAACAGCAGAATCATGAAGATTGTCGCTGAAAATGCATATCTCAGGTGGAAACCCAACGATACCGAAGATATCGCAGTTTCCGCAAATCAAACGCACTGTGGAGTCCTGAAAACACCAGAAAACGTGTTTTTCGCATTCAATAGCACGAAAACAGCGATTTCGGTGATTCTGCATACTTGTAACAGCAGAATCATGAAGATTATCACTGAAAATGCGTATCTCAGCTGGAAACCCCACGCAAACGAAGATATCGCAGATTCCGCATATCAAACGCTCTGTGGAGTGCTGACAACATCAGAAAACGTGTTTTTCGCATTCAATAGCACGAAAACAGGGTTGTCGGTGATTCTGCACACTTGTAACAGCAGAATCATGAAGAATATCACTGATAATGCGTATCTCAGCTGGAAACCCCACGCAAACGAAGATATCGCAATTTCCGCATATCAAACGCTCTGTGGAGTGCTGACAACACCAGAAAACGTGTTTTTCGCATTCAATAGCACGAAAACAGCGGTTTCGGTGATTCTGCACACTTGTAACAGCAGAATCATGAAGAATATCACTGAAAATGCGTATCTCAGCTGGAAACCCCACGCAAACGAAGATATCGCATTTTCCGCAGATCAAACGCTCTGTGGAGTGCTGACAACACCAGAAAACGTGTTTTTTGCATTCGATAGCACGAAAACAGCGTTTTCGGTGATTCTGCACTCTTGTAACAGCAGAATCATGAAGATTATCACTGAAAATGCATATCTCAACTGGAAACCCCACGCAAACGAAGATATCGCAGTTTCCGCAAATCAAACGCACTGTGGAGTCCTGAAATCACCAGAAAACGTGTTTTTCGCATTCAATAGCACGAAAACAGCGTTTTCGGTGATTCTGCACTCTTGTAACAGCAGAATCATGAAGATTATCACTGAAAATGCATATCTCAACTGGAAACCCCACGCAAACGAAGATATCGCAGTTTCCGCAAATCAAACGCACTGTGGAGTCCTGAAAACACCAGAAAACGTGTTTTTCGCATTCAATAGCACGAAAACAGCGATTTCGGTGATTCTGCATACTTGTAACAGCAGAATCATGAAGATTATCACTGAAAATGCATATCTCAACTGGAAACCCCACGCAAACGAAGATATCGCAGTTTCCGCAAATCAAACGCACTGTGGAGTCCTGAAATCACCAGAAAACGTGTTTTTCGCATTCAATAGCACGAAAACAGCGTTTTCGGTGATTCTGCACTCTTGTAACAGCAGAATCATGAAGATTATCACTGAAAATGCATATCTCAACTGGAAACCCCACGCAAACGAAGATATCGCAGTTTCCGCAAATCAAACGCACTGTGGAGTCCTGAAAACACCAGAAAACGTGTTTTTCGCATTCAATAGCACGAAAACAGCGATTTCGGTGATTCTGCATACTTGTAACAGCAGAATCATGAAGATTATCACTGAAAATGCGTATCTCAGCTGGAAACCCCACGCAAACGAAGATATCGCAGATTCCGCATATCAAACGCTCTGTGGAGTGCTGACAACACCAGAAAACGTGTTTTTCGCATTCAATAGCACGAAAACAGCGGTTTCGGTGATTCTGCACACTTGTAACAGCAGAATCATGAAGAATATCACTGAAAATGCGTATCTCAGCTGGAAACCCCACGCAAACGAAGATATCGCAGTTTCCGCATGTCAAACGCTCTATGGAGTGCTGAAAACACCAGAAAACGGGTTTTTCGCATTAAATAGCACGAAAACAGCGATTTCGGTGATTCTGCACTCTTGTTACAGCAGAATCATGAAGATTATCACTGAAAATGCATATCTCAGCTGGAAACCCAACGATACCGAAGATATCGCAGTTTCCGCATGTCAAACGCTCTGTGGCGTGCTGATAACACCAGAAAACGTGTGTTTCGCATTCAATAGCAGGAAAACAGCGATTTCGGTGATTGTGTACATTTGTAACAGCAGAATCACGAAGATTATCGCTGAAAATGCATATCTCAGCTGGAAACCCAACGATACCGAAGATATCGCTGTTTCCGCGTGTCAAACGCTCTGTGGAGTGCTGAAAACACCAGAAAACGTGTTTTTCGCATTCAATAGCACGAAAACAGCGATTTCGGAGATTCTGCACACTGGTTACAGCAGAATCATGAAGATTATCACTGAAAATGCATATCTCAGCTGGAAACCCAACGATACCGAAGATATCGCAGTTTCCGCATGTCAAACGCACTGTGGAGTGCTGAAAACACCAGGAAACGTGTTTTTCGAATTCAATAGCACGAAAGCAGCGTTTTCGGTGATTCTGCACACTTGCAACAGCAGAATCATGAAGATTATCACTGAAAATGCATATCACAACTGGAAACCCCACGCAAACGAAGATATCGCAGTTTCCGCATATCAAACGCACTGTGGAGTGCTGAAAACACCAGGAAACGTGTTTTTCGAATTCAATAGCACGATAACAGCGATTTCGGTGATTCTGCCCACTTGTAACAGCAGAATCATGAAGATTATCACTGAAAATGCGTATCTCAGCTGGAAACCCCACGCAAACTAAGATATCGCAGTTTACGCATATCAAACGCTCTGTGGAGTGCTGACAACACCAGAAAACGTATTTTTCGCATTCAATAGTATGAAAACAGTGTTTTCGGTGATTCTGCACACTTGTTACAGCAGAATCATGAAGATTATCACTGAAAATGCATATCTCAGCTGGAAACCCAACGATACCGAAGATATCGCAGTTTCCGCATGTCAAACGCTCTGTGGCGTGCTGAAAACACCAGAAAACGTGTTTTTCGCATTCAATAGCACGAAAACAGCGATTTCGGTGATTCTGCACACTTGTTACAGCAGAATCATGAAGATTATCACTGAAAATGCATATCTCAGCTGGAAACCCAACGATACCGAAGATATCGCAGTTTCCGCATGTCAAACGCTCTGTGGCGTGCTGAAAACACCAGAAAACGTGTTTTTCGCATTCAATAGCACGAAAACAGCGATTTCGGTGATTGTGTACATTTGTAACAGCAGAATCATGAAGATTATCGCAGAAAATGCATATCTCAGCTGGAAACCCAACGATACCGAAGATATCGCTGTTTCCGCGTGTCAAACGCTCTGTGGAGTGCTGAAAACACCAGAAAACGTGTTTTTCGCATTCAATAGCACGAAAACAGCGATTTCGGTGATTCCGCACACTTGCAACAGCAGAATCATGAAGATTATCACTGAAAATGCGTATCTCAGCTGGAAACCCCACGCAAACGAAGATATCGCAGTTTCCGCATATCAAACGCTCGGTGGAGTGCTGACAACACCAGAAAACGTGTTTTTCGCATTCAATAGCACGATAACAGCGATTTCGGTGATTCTGCACACTTGTAACAGCAGAATCATGAAGATTATCACTGAAAATGCGTATCTCAGCTGGAAACCCCACGCAAACTAAGATATCGCAATTTACGAATATCAAACGCTCTGTGGAGTGCTGACAACACCAGAAAACGTGTTTTTCGCATTCAATAGCACGAAAGCAGCGTTTTCGGTGATTCTGCACACTTGCAACAGCAGAATCATGAAGATTATCACTGAAAATGCATATCTCAACTGGAAACCCCACGCAAACGAAGATATCGCAGTTTCCGCATATCAAACGCACTGTGGAGTGCTGAAAACACCAGGAAACGTGTTTTTCGAATTCAATAGCACGATAACAGCGATTTCGGTGATTCTGCCCACTTGTAACAGCAGAATCATGAAGATTATCACTGAAAATGCGTATCTCAGCTGGAAACCCCACGCAAACTAAGATATCGCAGTTTACGCATATCAAACGCTCTGTGGAGTGCTGACAACACCAGAAAACGTATTTTTCGCATTCAATAGTATGAAAACAGTGTTTTCGGTGATTCTGCACACTTGTTACAGCAGAATCATGAAGATTATCACTGAAAATGCATATCTCAGCTGGAAACCCAACGATACCGAAGATATCGCAGTTTCCGCATGTCAAACGCTCTGTGGCGTGCTGAAAACACCAGAAAACGTGTTTTTCGCATTCAATAGCACGAAAACAGCGATTTCGGTGATTGTGTACATTTGTAACAGCAGAATCATGAAGATTATCGCAGAAAATGCATATCTCAGCTGGAAACCCAACGATACCGAAGATATCGCTGTTTCCGCGTGTCAAACGCTCTGTGGAGTGCTGAAAACACCAGAAAACGTGTTTTTCGCATTCAATAGCACGAAAACAGCGATTTCGGTGATTCCGCACACTTGCAACAGCAGAATCATGAAGATTATCACTGAAAATGCGTATCTCAGCTGGAAACCCCACGCAAACGAAGATATCGCAGTTTCCGCATATCAAACGCTCGGTGGAGTGCTGACAACACCAGAAAACGTGTTTTTCGCATTCAATAGCACGAAAACAGAGTTTTCGGTGATTCTGCAAACTTGTAACAGCAGAATCATGATGATTATCAACGAAAATGCATATCTCAGCTGGAAACCCAACGATACCGAAGATATCGCAGTTTCCGCATGTCAAACGCTCTGTGGAGTGCTGACAACACCAGAAAACGTGTTTTTCGCATTCAATAGCACGAAAACAGCGATTTCGGCGATTCTGCACACTTGTAACAGCAGAATCATGAAGATTGTCGCTGAAAATGCATATCTCAGGTGGAAACCCAACGATACCGAAGATATCGCAGTTTCCGCAAATCAAACGCACTGTGGAGTCCTGAAAACACCAGAAAACGTGTTTTTCGCATTCAATAGCACGAAAACAGCGATTTCGGTGATTCTGCATACTTGTAACAGCAGAATCATGAAGATTATCACTGAAAATGCGTATCTCAGCTGGAAACCCCACGCAAACGAAGATATCGCAGATTCCGCATATCAAACGCTCTGTGGAGTGCTGACAACATCAGAAAACGTGTTTTTCGCATTCAATAGCACGAAAACAGGGTTTTCGGTGATTCTGCACACTTGTAACAGCAGAATCATGAAGAATATCACTGATAATGCGTATCTCAGCTGGAAACCCCACGCAAACGAAGATATCGCAGTTTCCGCAAATCAAACGCACTGTGGAGTCCTGAAAACACCAGAAAACGTGTTGTTCGCATTCAATAGCACGAAAACAGCGTTTTCGGTGATTCTGCACTCTTGTAACAGCAGAATCATGAAGATTATCACTGAAAATGCATATCTCAACTGGAAACCCCACGCAAACGAAGATATCGCAGTTTCCGCAAATCAAACGCACTGTGGAGTCCTGAAAACACCAGAAAACTTGTTTTTCGCATTCAATAGCACGAGAACAGCGATTTCGGTGATTCTGCATACTTGTAACAGCAGAATCATGAAGATTATCACTGAAAATGCGTATCTCAGCTGGAAACCCCACGCAAACGAAGATATCGCAGATTCCGCATATCAAACGCTCTGTGGAGTGCTGACAACACCAGAAAACGTGTTTTTCGCATTCAATAGCACGAAAACAGCGGTTTCGGTGATTCTGCACACTTGTAACAGCAGAATCATGAAGAATATCACTGAAAATGCGTATCTCAGCTGGAAACCCCACGCAAACGAAGATATCGCAGTTTCCGCATGTCAAACGCTCTATGGAGTGCTGAAAACACCAGAAAACGTGTTTTTCGCATTAAATAGCACGAAAACAGCGATTTCGGTGATTCTGCACTCTTGTTACAGCAGAATCATGAAGATTATCACTGAAAATGCATATCTCAGCTGGAAACCCAACGATACCGAAGATATCGCAGTTTCCGCATGTCAAACGCTCTGTGGCGTGCTGATAACACCAGAAAACGTGTTTTTCGCATTCAATAGCACGAAAACAGCGATTTCGGTGATTGTGTACATTTGTAACAGCAGAATCATGAAGATTATCGCTGAAAATGCATATCTCAGCTGGAAACCCAACGATACCGAAGATATCGCTGTTTCCGCGTGTCAAACGCTCTGTGGAGTGCTGAAAACACCAGAAAACGTGTTTTTCGCATTCAATAGCACGATAACAGCGATTTCGGTGATTCTGCACACTTGTAACAGCAGAATCATGAAGATTATCACTGAAAATGCGTATCTCAGCTGGAAACCCCACGCAAACTAAGATATCGCAGTTTACGAATATCAAACGCTCTGTGGAGTGCTGACAACACCAGAAAACGTGTTTTTCGCATTCAATAGCACGAAAGCAGCGTTTTCGGTGATTCTGCACACTTGCAACAGCAGAATCATGAAGATTATCACTGAAAATGCATATCTCAACTGGAAACCCCACGCAAACGAAGATATCGCAGTTTCCGCATATCAAACGCACTGTGGAGTGCTGAAAACACCAGGAAACGTGTTTTTCGAATTCAATAGCACGATAACAGCGATTTCGGTGATTCTGCACACTTGTAACACAGAATCACGAAGATTATCACTGAAAATGCGTATCTCAGCTGGAAACCCCACGCAAACTAAGATATCGCAGTTTACGCATATCAAACGCTCTGTGGAGTGCTGACAACACCAGAAAACGTATTTTTCGCATTCAATAGTATGAAAACAGTGTTTTCGGTGATTCTGCACACTTGTTACAGCAGAATCATGAAGATTATCACTGAAAATGCATATCTCAGCTGGAAACCCAACGATACCGAAGATATCGCAGTTTCCGCATGTCAAACAATCTGTGGCGTGCTGAAAACACCAGAAAACGTGTTTTTCGCATTCAATAGCACGAAAACAGCGATTTCGGTGATTCTGCACACTTGTTACAGCAGAATCATGAAGATTATCACTGAAAATGCATATCTCAGCTGGAAACCCAACGATACCGAAGATATCGCAGTTTCCGCATGTCAAACGCTCTGTGGCGTGCTGAAAACACCAGAAAACGTGTTTTTCGCATTCAATAGCACGAAAACAGCGATTTCGGTGATTGTGTACATTTGTAACAGCAGAATCATGAAGATTATCGCTGAAAATGCATATCTCAGCTGGAAACCCAACGATACCGAAGATATCGCTGTTTCCGCGTGTCAAACGCTGTGTGGAGTGCTGAAAACTCCAGAAAACGTGTTTTTCGCATTCAATAGCACGAAAACAGCGTTTTCGGTGATTCTGCACACTTGCAACAGCAGAATCATGAAGATTATCACTGAAAATGCATATCTCAACTGGAAACCCCACGCAAACGAAGGTATCGCAGTTTCCGCATATCAAACGCACTGTGGAGTGCTGAAAACACCAGGAAACGTGTTTTTCGAATTCAATAGCACGATAACAGCGATTTCGGTGATTCTGCACACTTGTAACAGCTGAATCATGAAGATTATCACTGAAAATGCGTATCTCAGCTGGAAACCCCACGCAAACTAAGATATCGCAGTTTACGCATATCAAACGCTCTGTGGAGTGCTGACAACACCAGAAAACGTATTTTTCGCATTCAATAGTATGAAAACAGTGTTTTCGGTGATTCTGCACACTTGTTACAGCAGAATCATGAAGATTATCACTGAAAATGCATATCTCAGCTGGAAACCCAACGATACCGAAGATATCGCAGTTTCCGCATGTCAAACGCTCTGTGGCGTGCTGAAAACACCAGAAAACGTGTTTTTCGCATTCAATAGCACGAAAACAGCGATTTCGGTGATTCTGCACACTTGTTACAGCAGAATCATGAAGATTATCACTGAAAATGCATATCTCAGCTGGAGACCCAACGATACCGAAGATATCGCAGTTTCCGCATGTCAAACGCTCTGCGGAGTGCTGACAACACCAGGAAACGTGTTTTTCGCATTCAATAGCACGATAACAGCGATTTCGGTGATTCTGCACACTTGTAACAGCAGAATCATGAAGATTATCACTGAAAATGCATATCTCAGCTGGAAACCCAACGATACCGAAGATATCGCAGTTTCCGCATGTCAAACGCTCTGTGGCGTGCTGAAAACACCAGAAAACGTGTTTTTCGCATTCAATAGCACGAAAACAGCGAATTCGGTGATTCTGCACACTTGTTACAGCAGAATCATGAAGATTATCACTGAAAATGCATATCTCAGCTGGAAACCCAACGATACCGAAGATATCGCAGTTTCCGCATGTCAAACGCTATGTGGCGTGCTGAAAACACCAGAAAACGTGTTTTTCGCATTCAATAGCACGAAAACAGCGATTTCGGAGATTCTGCACACTTGTTACAGCAGAATCATGAAGATTATCACTGAAAATGCATATCTCAGCTGGAGACCCAACGATACCGAAGATATCGCAGTTTCCGCATGTCAAACGCTCTGTGGAGTGCTGACAACACCAGGAAACGTGTTTTTCGCATTCAATAGCACGATAACAGCGATTTCGGTGATTCTGCACACTTGTAACAGCAGAATCATGAAGATTATCACTGAAAATGCGTATCTCAGCTGGAAACCCCACGCAAACTAAGATATCGCAGTTTACGAATATCAAACGCTCTGTGGAGTGCTGACAACACCAGAAAACGTGTTTTTCGCATTCAATAGCACGAAAGCAGCGTTTTCGGTGATTCTGCACACTTGCAACAGCAGAATCATGAAGATTATCACTGAAAATGCATATCTCAACTGGAAACCCCACGCAAACGAAGATATCGCAGTTTCCGCATATCAAACGCACTGTGGAGTGCTGAAAACACCAGGAAACGTGTTTTTCGAATTCAATAGCACGATAACAGCGATTTCGGTGATTCTGCACACTTGTAACAGCAGAATCATGAAGATTATCACTGAAAATGCGTATCTCAGCTGGAAACCCCACGCAAACTAAGATATCGCAGTTTACGCATATCAAACGCTCTGTGGAGTGCTGACAACACCAGAAAACGTATTTTTCGCATTCAATAGTATGAAAACAGTGTTTTCGGTGATTCTGCACACTTGTTACAGCAGAATCATGAAGATTATCACTGAAAATGCATATCTCAGCTGGAAACCCAACGATACCGAAGATATCGCAGTTTCCGCATGTCAAACGCTCTGTGGCGTGCTGAAAACACCAGAAAACGTGTTTTTCGCATTCAATAGCACGAAAACAGCGATTTCGGTGATTCTGCACACTTGTTACAGCAGAATCATGAAGATTATCACTGAAAATGCATATCTCAGCTGGAAACCCAACGATACCGAAGATATCGCAGTTTCCGCATGTCAAACGCTCTGTGGCGTGCTGAAAACACCAGAAAACGTGTTTTTCGCATTCAATAGCACGAAAACAGCGATTTCGGTGATTGTGTACATTTGTAACAGCAGAATCATGAAGATTATCGCTGAAAATGCATATCTCAGCTGGAAACCCAACGATACCGAAGATATCGCTGTTTCCGCGTGTCAAACGCTGTGTGGAGTGCTGAAAACTCCAGAAAACGTGTTTTTCGCATTCAATAGCACGAAAACAGCGTTTTCGGTGATTCTGCACACTTGCAACAGCAGAATCATGAAGATTATCACTGAAAATGCATATCTCAACTGGAAACCCCACGCAAACGAAGATATCGCAGTTTCCGCATATCAAACGCACTGTGGAGTGCTGAAAACACCAGGAAACGTGTTTTTCGCATTCAATAGCCCGATAACAGCGATTTCGGTGATTCTGCACACTTGTAACAGCAGAATCATGAAGATTATCACTGAAAATGCGTATCTCAGCTGGAAACCCCACGCAAACTAAGATATCGCAGTTTACGAATATCAAACGCTCTGTGGAGTGCTGACAACACCAGAAAACGTGTTTTTCGCATTCAATAGCACGAAAGCAGCGTTTTCGGTGATTCTGCACACTTGCAACAGCAGAATCATGAAGATTATCACTGAAAATGCATATCTCAACTGGAAACCCCACGCAAACGAAGATATCGCAGTTTCCGCATATCAAACGCACTGTGGAGTGCTGAAAACACCAGGAAACGTGTTTTTCGAATTCAATAGCACGATAACAGCGATTTCGGTGATTCTGCACACTTGTAACAGCAGAATCATGAAGATTATCACTGAAAATGCGTATCTCAGCTGGAAACCCCACGCAAACTAAGATATCGCAGTTTACGCATATCAAACGCTCTGTGGAGTGCTGACAACACCAGAAAACGTATTTTTCGCATTCAATAGTATGAAAACAGTGTTTTCGGTGATTCTGCACACTTGTTACAGCAGAATCATGAAGATTATCACTGAAAATGCATATCTCAGCTGGAAACCCAACGATACCGAAGATATCGCAGTTTCCGCATGTCAAACGCTCTGTGGCGTGCTGAAAACACCAGAAAACGTGTTTTTCGCATTCAATAGCACGAAAACAGCGATTTCGGTGATTCTGCACACTTGTTACAGCAGAATCATGAAGATTATCACTGAAAATGCATATCTCAGCTGGAAACCCAACGATACCGAAGATATCGCAGTTTCCGCATGTCAAACGCTCTGTGGCGTGCTGAAAACACCAGAAAACGTGTTTTTCGCATTCAATAGCACGAAAACAGCGATTTCGGTGATTGTGCACACTTGTAACAGCAGAATCATGAAGATTATCACTGAAAATGCGTATCTCAGCTGGAAACCCCACGCAAACTAAGATATCGCAGTTTACGCATATCAAACGCTCTGTGGAGTGCTGACAACACCAGAAAACGTATTTTTCGCATTCAATAGTATGAAAACAGTGTTTTCGGTGATTCTGCACACTTGTTACAGCAGAATCATGAAGATTATCACTGAAAATGCATATCTCAGCTGGAAACCCAACGATACCGAAGATATCGCAGTTTCCGCATGTCAAACGCTCTGTGGCGTGCTGAAAACACCGGAAAACGTGTTTTTCGCATTCAATAGCACGAAAACAGCGATTTCGGTGATTCTGCACACTTGTTACAGCAGAATCATGAAGATTATCACTGAAAATGCATATCTCAGCTGGAAACCCAACGATACCGAAGATATCGCAGTTTCCGCATGTCAAACGCTCTGTGGCGTGCTGAAAACACCAGAAAACGTGTTTTTCGCATTCAATAGCACGAAAACAGCGATTTCGGTGATTGTGTACATTTGTAACAGCAGAATCATGAAGATTATCGCTGAAAATGCATATCTCAGCTGGAAACCCAACGATACCGAAGATATCGCTGTTTCCGCGTGTCAAACGCTGTGTGGAGTGCTGAAAACTCCAGAAAACGTGTTTTTCGCATTCAATAGCACGAAAACAGCGATTTCGGTGATTCCGCACACTTGCAACAGCAGAATCATGAAGATTATCACTGAAAATGCGTATCTCAGCTGGAAACCCCACGCAAACGAAGATATCGCAGTTTCCGCATATCAAACGCTCGGTGGAGTGCTGACAACACCAGAAAACGTGTTTTTCGCATTCAATAGCACGAAAACAGCGATTTCGGCGATTCTGCACACTTGTAACAGCAGAATCATGAAGATTATCACTGAAAATGCGTATCTCAGCTGGAAACCCCACGCAAACGAAGATATCGCAGATTCCGCATATCAAACGCTCTGTGGAGTGCTGACAACATCAGAAAACGTGTTTTTCGCATTCAATAGCACGAAAACAGGGTTTTCGGTGATTCTGCACACTTGTAACAGCAGAATCATGAAGAATATCACTGATAATGCGTATCTCAGCTGGAAACCCCACGCAAACGAAGATATCGCAATTTCCGCATATCAAACGCTCTGTGGAGTGCTGGCAACACCAGAAAACGTGTTTTTCGCATTCAATAGCACGAAAACAGCGGTTTCGGTGATTCTGCACACTTGTAACAGCAGAATCATGAAGAATATCACTGAAAATGCGTATCTCAGCTGGAAACCCCACGCAAACGAAGATATCGCATTTTCCGCATATCAAACGCTCTGTGGAGTGCTGACAACACCAGAAAACGTGTTTTTCGCATTCAATAGCACGAAAACAGAGTTTTCGGTGATTCTGCACTCTTGTAACAGCAGAATCATGAAGATTATCACTGCAAATGCATATCTCAACTGGAAACCCCACGCAAACGAAGATATCGCAGTTTCCGCAAATCAAACGCACTGTGGAGTCCTGAAAACACCAGAAAACGTGTTTTTCGCATTCAATAGCACGAAAACAGCGGTTTCGGTGATTCTGCACACTTGTAACAGCAGAATCATGAAGAATATCACTGAAAATGCGTATCTCAGCTGGAAACCCCACGCAAACGAAGATATCGCATTTTCCGCATATCAAACGCTCTGTGGAGTGCTGAAAACACCAGAAAACGTGTTTTTCGCATTCAATAGCACGAAAACAGCGTTTTCGGTGATTCTGCACACTTGTAACAGCAGAATCATGAAGATTATCACTGAAAATGCATATCTCAACTGGAAACCCCACGCAAACGAAGATATCGCAGTTTCCGCATATCAAACGCACTGTGGAGTGCTGAAAACACCAGAAAACGTGCTTTTCGCATTCAATAGCACGAAAACAGCGATTTCGGTGATTCTGCATACTTGTAACAGCAGAATCATAAAGATTATCACTGAAAATGCGTATCTCAGCTGGAAACCCCACGCAAACGAAGATATCGCAGATTCCGCATATCAAACGCTCTGTGGAGTGCTGACAACACCAGAAAACGTGTTTTTCGCATTCAATAGCACGAAAACAGGGTTTTCGGTGATTCTGCACACTTGTAACAGCAGAATCATGAAGAATATCACTGATAATGCGTATCTCAGCTGGAAACCCCACGCAAACGAAGATATCGCAGTTTCCGCATATCAAACGCACTGTGGAGTGCTGAAAACACCAGAAAACGTGTTTTTCGCATTCAATAGCACGAAAACAGCGATTTCGGTGATTCCGCACACTTGCAACAGCAGAATCATGAAGATTATCACTGAAAATGCATATCTCAGCTGGAAACCCAACGATACCGAAGATATCGCTGTTTCCGCATGTCAAACGCTCTGTGGAGTGCTGAAAACACCAGAAAGCGTGTTTTTCGCATTCAATAGCACGAAAACAGCGATTTCGGTGATTCTGCACACTTGCAACAGCAGAATCATGAAGATCATCACTGAAAATGCATATCTCAGCTGGGAACCCCACGCAAACGAAGATAACGCAGTTTCCGCATATCAAACGCACTGTGGAGTGCTGAAAACACCAGAAAACGTGTTTTTCGCATTCAATAGCACGATAACAGCGATTTCGGTGATTCTGCACACTTGTAACAGCAGAATCATGAAGATTATCACTGAAAATGCGTATCTCAGCTGGAAACCCCACGCAAACTAAGATATCGCAGTTTACGCATATCAAACGCTCTGTGGAGTGCTGACAACACCAGAAAACGTATTTTTCGCATTCAATAGTATGAAAACAGTGTTTTCGGTGATTCTGCACACTTGTTACAGCAGAATCATGAAGATTATCACTGAAAATGCATATCTCAGCTGGAAACCCAACGATACCGAAGATATCGCAGTTTCCGCATGTCAAACGCTCTGTGGCGTGCTGAAAACACCAGAAAACGTGTTTTTCGCATTCAATAGCACGAAAACAGCGATTTCGGTGATTCTGCACACTTGTTACAGCAGAATCATGAAGATTATCACTGAAAATGCATATCTCAGCTGGAAACCCAACGATACCGAAGATATCGCAGTTTCCGCATGTCAAACGCTCTGTGGCGTGCTGAAAACACCAGAAAACGTGTTTTTCGCATTCAATAGCACGAAAACAGCGATTTCGGTGATTGTGCACACTTGTAACAGCAGAATCATGAAGATTATCACTGAAAATGCGTATCTCAGCTGGAAACCCCACGCAAACTAAGATATCGCAGTTTACGCATATCAAACGCTCTGTGGAGTGCTGACAACACCAGAAAACGTATTTTTCGCATTCAATAGTATGAAAACAGTGTTTTCGGTGATTCTGCACACTTGTTACAGCAGAATCATGAAGATTATCACTGAAAATGCATATCTCAGCTGGAAACCCAACGATACCGAAGATATCGCAGTTTCCGCATGTCAAACGCTCTGTGGCGTGCTGAAAACACCGGAAAACGTGTTTTTCGCATTCAATAGCACGAAAACAGCGATTTCGGTGATTCTGCACACTTGTTACAGCAGAATCATGAAGATTATCACTGAAAATGCATATCTCAGCTGGAAACCCAACGATACCGAAGATATCGCAGTTTCCGCATGTCAAACGCTCTGTGGCGTGCTGAAAACACCAGAAAACGTGTTTTTCGCATTCAATAGCACGAAAACAGCGATTTCGGTGATTGTGTACATTTGTAACAGCAGAATCATGAAGATTATCGCTGAAAATGCATATCTCAGCTGGAAACCCAACGATACCGAAGATATCGCTGTTTCCGCGTGTCAAACGCTGTGTGGAGTGCTGAAAACTCCAGAAAACGTGTTTTTCGCATTCAATAGCACGAAAACAGCGATTTCGGTGATTCCGCACACTTGCAACAGCAGAATCATGAAGATTATCACTGAAAATGCGTATCTCAGCTGGAAACCCCACGCAAACGAAGATATCGCAGTTTCCGCATATCAAACGCTCGGTGGAGTGCTGACAACACCAGAAAACGTGTTTTTCGCATTCAATAGCACGAAAACAGCGATTTCGGCGATTCTGCACACTTGTAACAGCAGAATCATGAAGATTATCACTGAAAATGCGTATCTCAGCTGGAAACCCCACGCAAACGAAGATATCGCAGATTCCGCATATCAAACGCTCTGTGGAGTGCTGACAACATCAGAAAACGTGTTTTTCGCATTCAATAGCACGAAAACAGGGTTTTCGGTGATTCTGCACACTTGTAACAGCAGAATCATGAAGAATATCACTGATAATGCGTATCTCAGCTGGAAACCCCACGCAAACGAAGATATCGCAATTTCCGCATATCAAACGCTCTGTGGAGTGCTGGCAACACCAGAAAACGTGTTTTTCGCATTCAATAGCACGAAAACAGCGGTTTCGGTGATTCTGCACACTTGTAACAGCAGAATCATGAAGAATATCACTGAAAATGCGTATCTCAGCTGGAAACCCCACGCAAACGAAGATATCGCATTTTCCGCATATCAAACGCTCTGTGGAGTGCTGACAACACCAGAAAACGTGTTTTTCGCATTCAATAGCACGAAAACAGAGTTTTCGGTGATTCTGCACTCTTGTAACAGCAGAATCATGAAGATTATCACTGCAAATGCATATCTCAACTGGAAACCCCACGCAAACGAAGATATCGCAGTTTCCGCAAATCAAACGCACTGTGGAGTCCTGAAAACACCAGAAAACGTGTTTTTCGCATTCAATAGCACGAAAACAGCGGTTTCGGTGATTCTGCACACTTGTAACAGCAGAATCATGAAGAATATCACTGAAAATGCGTATCTCAGCTGGAAACCCCACGCAAACGAAGATATCGCATTTTCCGCATATCAAACGCTCTGTGGAGTGCTGAAAACACCAGAAAACGTGTTTTTCGCATTCAATAGCACGAAAACAGGGTTTTCGGTGATTCTGCACACTTGTAACAGCAGAATCATGAAGAATATCACTGATAATGCGTATCTCAGCTGGAAACCCCACGCAAACGAAGATATCGCAGTTTCCGCATATCAAACGCACTGTGGAGTGCTGAAAACACCAGAAAACGTGTTTTTCGCATTCAATAGCACGAAAACAGCGATTTCGGTGATTCCGCACACTTGCAACAGCAGAATCATGAAGATTATCACTGAAAATGCATATCTCAGCTGGAAACCCAACGATACCGAAGATATCGCTGTTTCCGCATGTCAAACGCTCTGTGGAGTGCTGAAAACACCAGAAAGCGTGTTTTTCGCATTCAATAGCACGAAAACAGCGATTTCGGTGATTCTGCACACTTGCAACAGCAGAATCATGAAGATCATCACTGAAAATGCATATCTCAGCTGGGAACCCCACGCAAACGAAGATAACGCAGTTTCCGCATATCAAACGCACTGTGGAGTGCTGAAAACACCAGAAAACGTGTTTTTCGCATTCAATAGCACGAAAACCGTGTTTTCGGTGATTCTGCATACTTGTAACAGCAGAATCATGAAGATTATCACTGAAAATACGTATCTCAGCTGGAAACCCAACGATACCGAAGATATCGCAGTTTCCGCATGTCAAACGCTCTATGGAGTGCTGACAACACCAGAAAACTTGTTTTTCGCATTCAATAGCTCAAAAACAGTGTTTCCGGTGATTCTGCACACTTGTAACAGCAGCATCATGAAGATTATCACTGAAAATGCATATCTCAGCTGGAAACAACAACGATACCGAAAATATCGCAGTTTCCGCATATCAAACGCAGAGTGGATTGCTGAAAACACCAGAAAGCGTGTATCTCGCATTCAATAGCACGAAAACAGCGATTTCGGTGATTCTGCACACTTGCAACAGCAGAATCATGAAGATTATCACTGAAAATGCATATCTCAACTGGAAACCCCACGCAAACGAAGATATCGCAGTTTCCGCATATCAAACGCACTGTGGAGTGCTGAAAACACCAGAAAACGTGTTTTTCGCATTCAATAGCACGAAAACAGCGATTTCGGTGATTCTGCACACTTGTTACATCAGAATCATGAAGATTATCACTGAAAATGCATATCTCAGCTGGAAACCCAACGATACCGAAGATATCGCAGTTTCCGCATGTCAAACGCTCTGTGGCGTGCTGAAAACACCAGAAAACGTGTTTTTCGCATTCAATAGCACGAAAACAGCGATTTCGGTGATTGTGTACATTTGTAACAGCAGAATCATGAAGATTATCGCTGAAAATGCATATCTCAGCTGGAAACCCAACGATACCGAAGATATCGCTGTTTCCGCGTGTCAAACGCTGTGTGGAGTGCTGAAAACTCCAGAAAACGTGTTTTTCGCATTCAATAGCACGAAAACAGCGATTTCGGTGATTCCGCACACTTGCAACAGCAGAATCATGAAGATTATCACTGAAAATGCGTATCTTAGCTGGAAACCCCACGCAAACGAAGATATCGCAGTTTCCGCATATCAAACGCTCGGTGGAGTGCTGACAACACCAGAAAACGTGTTTTTCGCATTCAATAGCACGAAAACAGAGTTTTCGGTGATTCTGCACTCTTGTAACAGCAGAATCATGAAGATTATCACTGAAAATGCATATCTCAACTGGAAACCCAACGATACCGAAGATATCGCAGTTTACGCAAATCAAACGCACTGTGGAGTCCTGAAAACACCAGAAAACGTGTTTTTCGCATTCAATAGCACGAAAACAGCGATTTCGGTGATTCTGCATACTTGTAACAGCAGAATCATGAAGATTATCACTGAAAATGCGTATCTCAGCTGGAAACCCCACGCAAACGAAGATATCGCAGATTCCGCATATCAAACGCTCTGTGGAGTGCTGACAACATCAGAAAACGTGTTTTTCGCATTCAATAGCACGAAAACAGGGTTTTCGGTGATTCTGCACACTTGTAACAGCAGAATCATGAAGAATATCACTGTTAATGCGTATCTCAGCTGGAAACCCCACGCAAACGAAGATATCGCAGTTTCCGCATATCAAACGCACTGTGGAGTGCTGAAAACACCAGAAAACGTGTTTTTCGCATTCAATAGCACGAAAACAGCGATTTCGGTGATTCTGCACACTTGCAACAGCAGAATCATGAAGATTATCACTGAACATGCATATCTCAGCTGGAAACCCAACGATACCGAAGATATCGCTGTTTCCGCATGTCAAACGCTCTGTGGAGTGCTGAAAACACCAGAAAGCGTGTTTTTCGCATTCAATAGCACGAAAACAGCGATTTCGGTGATTCTGCCCACTTGCAACATCAGAATCATGAAGATTATCACTGAAAATGCATATCTCAACTGGAAACCCCACGCAAACGAAGATATCGCAGTTTCCGCATATCAAACGCACTGTGGAGTGCTGAAAACACCAGAAAACGTGTTTTTCGCATTCAATAGCACGAAAACCGCGATTTCGGTGATTCTGCACACTTGCAACAGCAGAATCATGAAGATTATCACTGAAAATGCATATCTCAACTGGAAACCCCACGCAATCGAAGATATCGCAGTTTCCGCATATCAAACGCACTGTGGAGTGCTGAAAACACCAGAAAACGTGTTTTTCGCATTCAATAGCACGAAAACAGCGATTCCGGTGATTCTGCACACTTGCAACAGCAGAATCATGAAGATTATCACTGAAAATGCACATCTCAACTGGATACCCCACGCAAACGAAGACAACGCAGTTTCCGCATATCAAACGCACTGTGGAGTGCTGAAAACACCAGAAAACGTGTTTTTCGCATTCAATACCACGAAAACAGGGTTTTCGGTGATTCTGCACACTTGTAACAGCAGAATCATGAAGAATATCACTGATAATGCGTATCTCAGCTGGAAACCCCACGCAAACGAAGATATCGCAGTTTCCGCATATCAAACGCACTGTGGAGTGCTGAAAACACCAGAAAACGTGTTTTTCGCATTCAATAGCACGAAAACAGCGATTTCGGTGATTCTGCACACTTGCAACAGCAGAATCATGAAGATTATCACTGAAAATGCATATCTCAACTGGAAACCCCACGCAAACGAAGATATCGCAGTTTCCGCATATCAAACGCACTGTGGAGTGCTGACAACACCAGAAAACGTGTTTTTCGCATTCAATAGCTCGAAAACAGTGTTTCCGGTGATTCTGCACACTTGTAACAGCAGAATCATGAAGATTATCACTGAAAATGCATATCTCAGCTGGAAACAACAACGATACCGAAAATATCGCAGCTTCCGCATATCAAACGCACTGTGGAGTGCTGAAAACACCAGAAAACGTGTTTTTCGCATTCAATAGCACGAAAACAGCGATTTCGGTGATTCTGCACACTTGCAACAGCAGAATCATGAAGATTATCACTGAAAATGCATATCTCAGCTGGAAACCCAACGATACCGAAGATATCGCTGTTTCCGCATGTCAAACGCTCTGTGGAGTGCTGAAAACACCAGAAAGCGTGTTTTTCGCATTCAATAGCACGAAAACAGGGTTTTCGGTGATTCTGCACACTTGTAACAGCAGAATCATGAAGAATATCACTGATAATGCGTATCTTAGCTGGAAACCCCACGCAAACGAAGATATCGCAGTTTCCGCATATCAAACGCACTGTGGAGTGCTGAAAACACCAGAAAACGTGTTTTTCGCATTCAATAGCACGAAAACAGCGATTTCGGTGATTCTGCACACTTGCAACAGCAGAATCATGAAGATTATCACTGAACATGCATATCTCAGCTGGAAACCCAACGATACCGAAGATATCGCTGTTTCCGCATGTCAAACGTTCTGTGGAGTGCTGAAAACACCAGAAAGCGTGTTTTTCGTATTCAATAGCACGAAAACAGCGATTTCGGTGATTCTGCCCACTTGCAACATCAGAATCATGAAGATTATCACTGAAAATGCATATCTCAACTGGAAACCCCACGCAAACGAAGATATCGCAGTTTCCGCATATCAAACGCACTGTGGAGTGCTGAAAACACCAGAAAACGTGTTTTTCGCATTCAATAGCACGAAAACAGCGATTTCGGTGATTCTGCACACTTGCAACAGCAGAATCATGAAGATCATCACTGAAAATGCATATCTCAGCTGGGAACCCCACGCAAACGAAGATAACGCAGTTTCCGCATATCAAACGCACTGTGGAGTGCTGAAAACACCAGAAAACGTGTTTTTCGCATTCAATAGCACGAAAACCGTGTTTTCGGTGATTCTGCATACTTGTAACAGCAGAATCATGAAGATTATCACTGAAAATGCGTATCTCAGCTGGAAACCCAACGATACCGAAGATATCGCTGTTTCCGCATGTCAAACGCTCTGTGGAGTGCTGAAAACACCAGAAAGCGTGTTTTTCGCATTCAATAGCACGAAAACAGCGATTTCGGTGATTCTGCACACTTGCAACAGCAGAATCATGAAGATTATCACTGAAAATGCACATCTCAGCTGGAAACCCCACGCAAACGAAGATATCGCGGTTCCCGCATATCAAACGCACTGTGGAGTGCTGAAAACACCAGAAAACGTGTTTTTCGCATTCAATAGCACGAAAACAGCGATTTCGGTGGTTCTGCACTCTTGTAACAGCAGAATCATGAAGATTATCACTGAAAATGCGTATCTCAGCTGCAAACCCCACGCAAACTAAGATATCGCAGTTTCCACATATCAAACGCTCTGTGGAGTGCTGGCAACACCAGAAAACGTGTTTTTCGCATTCAATAGTACGAAAACAGTGTTTTCGGTGATTCTGCGCACTTGTGACAGCAGAATCATGAAGATTATCACTGAAAATGCATATCTCAGCTGGAAACCCAACGATACCGAAGATATCGCTGTTTCCGCATGTCAAACGCTCTGTGGAGTGCTGAAAACACCAGAAAGCGTGTTTTTCGCATTCAATAGCACGAAAACAGGGTTTTCGGTGATTCTGCACACTTGTAACAGCAGAATCATGAAGAATATCACTGATAATGCGTATCTTAGCTGGAAACCCCACGCAAACGAAGATATCGCAGTTTCCGCATATCAAACGCACTGTGGAGTGCTGAAAACACCAGAAAACGTGTTTTTCGCATTCAATAGCACGAAAACAGCGATTTCGGTGATTCTGCACACTTGCAACAGCAGAATCATGAAGATTATCACTGAACATGCATATCTCAGCTGGAAACCCAACGATACCGAAGATATCGCTGTTTCCGCATGTCAAACGTTCTGTGGAGTGCTGAAAACACCAGAAAGCGTGTTTTTCGTATTCAATAGCACGAAAACAGCGATTTCGGTGATTCTGCCCACTTGCAACATCAGAATCATGAAGATTATCACTGAAAATGCATATCTCAACTGGAAACCCCACGCAAACGAAGATATCGCAGTTTCCGCATATCAAACGCACTGTGGAGTGCTGAAAACACCAGAAAACGTGTTTTTCGCATTCAATAGCACGAAAACAGCGATTTCGGTGATTCTGCACACTTGCAACAGCAGAATCATGAAGATCATCACTGAAAATGCATATCTCAGCTGGGAACCCCACGCAAACGAAGATAACGCAGTTTCCGCATATCAAACGCACTGTGGAGTGCTGAAAACACCAGAAAACGTGTTTTTCGCATTCAATAGCACGAAAACCGTGTTTTCGGTGATTCTGCATACTTGTAACAGCAGAATCATGAAGATTATCACTGAAAATGCGTATCTCAGCTGGAAACCCAACGATACCGAAGATATCGCTGTTTCCGCATGTCAAACGCTCTATGGAGTGCTGACAACACCAGAAAACGTGTTTTTCGCATTCAATAGCTCGAAAACAGTGTTTCCGGTGATTCTGCACACTTGTAACAGCAGAATCATGAAGATTATCACTGAAAATGCATATCTCAGCTGGAAACAACAACGATACCGAAAATATCGCAGTTTCCGCATATCAAACGCAGAGTGGAGTGCTGAAAACACCAGAAAGCGTGTATCTCGCATTCAATAGCACGAAAACAGCGATTTCGGTGATTCTGCACACTTGTAACAGCAGAATCATGAAGATTATCACTGAAAATGCATATCTCAGCTGGAAACAACAACGATACCGAAAATATCGCAGTTTCCGCATATCAAACGCAGAGTGGAGTGCTGAAAACACCAGAAAGCGTGTATCTCGCATTCAATAGCACGAAAACAGCGATTTCGGTGATTCTTTACACTTGTAACAGCAGAATCATGAAGATTATCACTGAAAATGCATATCTCAGCTGGAAACAACAACGATACCGAAGATATCGCTGTTTCCGCATGTCAAACGCTCTGTGGAGTGCTGAAAACACCAGAAAACGTGTTTTTCGCATTCAATAGCACGAAAACAGCGATTCCGGTGATTCTGCACACTTGCAACAGCAGAATCATGAAGATTATCACTGAAAATGCACATCTCAACTGGAAACCCCACGCAAACGAAGATAACGCAGTTTCCGCATATCAAACGCACTGTTGAGTGCTGAAAACACCAGAAAACGTGTTTTTCGCATTCAATAGCACGAAAACCGTGTTTTCGGTGATTCTGCATACTTGTAACAGCAGAATCATGAAGATTATCACTGAAAATGCATATCTCAGCTGGAAACCCAACGATACCGAAGATATCGCTGTTTCCGCATGTCAAACGCTCTGTGGAGTGCTGAAAACACCAGAAAGCGTGTTTTTCGCATTCAATAGCACGAAAACAGCGATTTCGGTGATTTTGCACACTTGCAACAGCAGAATCATGAAGATTATCACTGAAAATGCATATCTCAACTGGAAACCCCACGCAATCGAAGATATCGCAGTTTCCGCATATCAAACGCACTGTGGAGTGCTGAAAACACCAGAAAACGTGTTTTTCGCATTCAATAGCACGAAAACAGCGATTTCGGTGATTCTGCACACTTGTAACAGCAGAATCATGAAGATTATCACTGAAAATGCGTATCTCAGCTGGAAACCCAACGATACCGAAGATATCGCAGTTTCCGCATGTCAAACGCTCTATGGAGTGCTGACAACACCAGAAAACGTGTTTTTCGCATTCAATAGCTCGAAAACAGTGTTTCCGGTGATTCTGCACACTTGTAACAGCAGAATCATGAAGATTATCACTGAAAATGCATATCTCAGCTGGAAACAACAACGATACCGAAAATATCGCAGCTTCCGCATATCAAACGCACTGTGGAGTGCTGAAAACACCAGAAAACGTGTTTTTCGCATTCAATAGCACGAAAACAGCGATTTCGGTGATTCTTTACACTTGTAACAGCAGAATCATGAAGATTATCACTGAAAATGCATATCTCAGCTGGAAACAACAACGATACCGAAGATATCGCTGTTTCCGCATGTCAAACGCTCTGTGGAGTGCTGAAAACACCAGAAAACGTGTTTTTCGCATTCAATAGCACGAAAACAGCGATTTCGGTGATTCTGCCCACTTGCAACATCAGAATCATGAAGATTATCACTGAAAATGCATATCTCAACTGGAAACACCACGCAAACGAAGATATCGCAGTTTCCGCATATCAAACGCACTGTGGAGTGCTGAAAACACCAGAAAACGTGTTTTTCGCATTCAATAGCACGAAAACCGTGTTTTCGGTGATTCTGCATACTTGTAACAGCAGAATCATGAAGATTATCACTGAAAATGCGTATCTCAGCTGGAAACCCAACGATACCGAAGATATCGCTGTTTCCGCATGTCAAACGCTCTATGGAGTGCTGACAACACCAGAAAACGTGTTTTTCGCATTCAATAGCTCGAAAACAGTGTTTCCGGTGATTCTGCACACTTGTAACAGCAGAATCATGAAGATTATCACTGAAAATGCATATCTCAGCTGGAAACAACAACGATACCGAAAATATCGCAGTTTCCGCATATCAAACGCAGAGTGGAGTGCTGAAAACACCAGAAAGCGTGTATCTCGCATTCAATAGCACGAAAACAGCGATTTCGGTGATTCTGCACACTTGTAACAGCAGAATCATGAAGATTATCACTGAAAATGCATATCTCAGCTGGAAACAACAACGATACCGAAAATATCGCAGTTTCCGCATATCAAACGCAGAGTGGAGTGCTGAAAACACCAGAAAGCGTGTATCTCGCATTCAATAGCACGAAAACAGCGATTTCGGTGATTCTTTACACTTGTAACAGCAGAATCATGAAGATTATCACTGAAAATGCATATCTCAGCTGGAAACAACAACGATACCGAAGATATCGCTGTTTCCGCATGTCAAACGCTCTGTGGAGTGCTGAAAACACCAGAAAACGTGTTTTTCGCATTCAATAGCACGAAAACAGCGATTCCGGTGATTCTGCACACTTGCAACAGCAGAATCATGAAGATTATCACTGAAAATGCACATCTCAACTGGAAACCCCACGCAAACGAAGATAACGCAGTTTCCGCATATCAAACGCACTGTGGAGTGCTGAAAACACCAGAAAACGTGTTTTTCGCATTCAATAGCACGAAAACAGCGATTTCGGTGATTCTGCACACTTGTAACAGCAGAATCAGAAAGATTATCACTGAAAATGCTTATCTCAGCTGGAAACCCAACGATAACGAAGATATCGCAGTTTCCGCATGTCAACCGCTCTATGGAGTGCTGAAAACACCAGAAAACGTGTTTTTCGCACTCAATAGCACGAAAACAGCGATTTCGGTGATTCTGCACTCTTGTAACAGCAGAATCATGAAGATTATCACTGAAAATGCGTATCTCAGCTGGAAACCCCACGCAAACTAAGATATCGCAGTTTCCACATATCAAACGCTCTGTGGAGTGCTGGCAACACCAGAAAACGTATTTTTCGCGTTCAATAGTACGAAAACAGTGTTTTCGGTGATTCTGCACACTTGTTACAGCAGAATCATGAAGATTATCACTGAAAATGCATATCTCAGCTGGAAACCCAACGATACCGAAGATATCGCTGTTTCCGCATGTCAAACGCTCTGTGGAGTGCTGAAAACACCAGAAAGCGTGTTTTTCGCATTCAATAGCACGAAAACAGCGATTTCGGTGATTTTGCACACTTGTAACAGCAGAATCATGAAGATTATCACTGAAAATGCATATCTCAGCTGGAAACAACAACGATACCGAAAATATCGCAGCTTCCGCATATCAAACGCACTGTGGAGTGCTGAAAACACCAGAAAACGTGTTTTTCGCATTCAATAGCACGAAAACAGCGATTTCGGTGATTCTTTACACTTGTAACAGCAGAATCATGAAGATTATCACTGAAAATGCATATCTCAACTGGAAACCCCACGCAAACGAAGATATCGCAGTTTCCGCATATCAAACGCACTGTGGAGTGCTGAAAACACCAGAAAACGTGTTTTTCGCATTCAATAGCTCAAAAACAGTGTTTCCGGTGATTCTGCACACTTGTAACAGCAGAATCATGAAGATTATCACTGAAAATGCATATCTCAGCTGGAAACAACAACGATACCGAAAATATCGCAGTTTCCGCATATCAAACGCAGAGTGGAGTGCTGAAAACACCAGAAAGCGTGTATCTCGCATTCAATAGCACGAAAACAGCGATTTCGGTGATTCTGCACACTTGTAACAGCAGAATCATGAAGATTATCACTGAAAATGCATATCTCAGCTGGAAACAACAACTATACCGAAAATATCGCAGTTTCCGCATATCAAACGCAGAGTGGATTGCTGACAACACCAGAAAACGTGTTTTTCGCATTCAATAGCACGAAAGCAGCGTTTTGGGTGATTCTGCACACTTGCAACAGCAGAATCATGAAGATTATCACTGAAAATGCATATCTCAACTGGAAACCCCACGCAATCGAAGATATCGCAGTTTCCGCATATCAAACGCACTGTGGAGTGCTGAAAACACCAGGAAACGTGTTTTTCGAATTCAATAGCACGATAACAGCGATTTCGGTGATTCTGCCCACTTGTAACAGCAGAATCATGAAGATTATCACTGAAAATGCGTATCTCAGCTGGAAACCCCACGCAAACTAAGATATCGCAGTTTACGCATATCAAACGCTCTGTGGAGTGCTGACAACACCAGAAAACGTATTTTTCGCATTCAATAGTATGAAAACAGTGTTTTCGGTGATTCTGCACACTTGTTACAGCAGAATCATGAAGATTATCACTGAAAATGCATATCTCAGCTGGAAACCCAACGATACCGAAGATATCGCAGTTTCCGCATGTCAAACGCTCTGTGGCGTGCTGAAAACACCAGAAAACGTGTTTTTCGCATTCAATAGCACGAAAACAGCGATTTCGGTGATTCTGCACACTTGTTACAGCAGAATCATGAAGATTATCACTGAAAATGCATATCTCAGCTGGAAACCCAACGATACCGAAGATATCGCAGTTTCCGCATGTCAAACGCTCTATGGAGTGCTGACAACACCAGAAAACGTGTTTTTCGCATTCAATAGCTCGAAAACAGTGTTTCCGGTGATTCTGCACACTTGTAACAGCAGAATCATGAAGAATATCACTGAAAATGCGTATCTCAGCTGGAAACCCCACGCAAACGAAGATATAGCATTTTCCGCATATCAAACGCTCTGTGGAGTGCTGACAACACCAGAAAACGTGTTTTTCGCATTCAATAGCAGAAAACAGAGTTTTCGGTGATTCTGCACTCTTGTAACAGCAGAATCATGAAGATTATCACTGCAAATGCATATCTCAACTGGAAACCCCACGCAAACGAAGATATCGCAGTTTCCGCAAATCAAACGCACTGTGGAGTCCTGAAAACACCAGAAAACGTGTTTTTCGCATTCAATAGCACGAAAACAGCGGTTTCGGTGATTCTGCACACTTGTAACAGCAGAATCATGAAGAATATCACTGAAAATGCGTATCTCAGCTGGAAACCCCACGCAAACGAAGATATCGCATTTTCCGCATATCAAACGCTCTGTGGAGTGCTGAAAACACCAGAAAACGTGTTTTTCGCATTCAATAGCACGAAAACAGCGTTTTCGGTGATTCTGCACACTTGTAACAGCAGAATCATGAAGATTATCACTGAAAATGCATATCTCAACTGGAAACCCCACGCAAACGAAGATATCGCAGTTTCCGCATATCAAACGAACTGTGGAGTGCTGAAAACACCAGAAAACGTGCTTTTCGCATTCAATAGCACGAAAACAGCGATTTCGGTGATTCTGCATACTTGTAACAGCAGAATCATAAAGATTATCACTGAAAATGCGTATCTCAGCTGGAAACCCCACGCAAACGAAGATATCGCAGATTCCGCATATCAAACGCTCTGTGGAGTGCTGACAACACCAGAAAACGTGTTTTTCGCATTCAATAGCACGAAAACAGGGTTTTCGGTGATTCTGCACACTTGTAACAGCAGAATCATGAAGAATATCACTGATAATGCGTATCTCAGCTGGAAACCCCACGCAAACGAAGATATCGCAGTTTCCGCATATCAAACGCACTGTGGAGTGCTGAAAACACCAGAAAACGTGTTTTTCGCATTCAATAGCACGAAAACAGCGATTTCGGTGATTCCGCACACTTGCAACAGCAGAATCATGAAGATTATCACTGAAAATGCATATCTCAGCTGGAAACCCAACGATACCGAAGATATCGCTGTTTCCGCATGTCAAACGCTCTGTGGAGTGCTGAAAACACCAGAAAGCGTGTTTTTCGCATTCAATAGCACGAAAACAGCGATTTCGGTGATTCTGCCCACTTGCAACATCAGAATCATGAAGATTATCACTGAAAATGCATATCTCAACGGGAAACCCCACGCAAACGAAGATATCGCAGTTTCCGCATATCAAACGCACTGTGGAGTGCTGAAAACACCAGAAAACGTGTTTTTCGCATTCAATAGCACGAAAACAGCGATTTCGGTGATTCTGCACACTTGCAACAGCAGAATCATGAAGATCATCACTGAAAATGCATATCTCAGCTGGGAACCCCACGCAAACGAAGATAACGCAGTTTCCGCATATCAAACGCACTGTGGAGTGCTGAAAACACCAGAAAACGTGTTTTTCGCATTCAATAGCACGAAAACCGTGTTTTCGGTGATTCTGCATACTTGTAACAGCAGAATCATGAAGATTATCACTGAAAATACGTATCTCAGCTGGAAACCCAACGATACCGAAGATATCGCAGTTTCCGCATGTCAAACGCTCTATGGAGTGCTGACAACACCAGAAAACGTGTTTTTCGCATTCAATAGCTCAAAAACAGTGTTTCCGGTGATTCTGCACACTTGTAACAGCAGAATCATGAAGATTATCACTGAAAATGCATATCTCAGCTGGAAACAACAACGATACCGAAAATATCGCAGTTTCCGCATATCAAACGCAGAGTGGATTGCTGAAAACACCAGAAAGCGTGTATCTCGCATTCAATAGCACGAAAACAGCGATTTCGGTGATTCTGCACACTTGCAACAGCAGAATCATGAAGATTATCACTGAAAATGCATATCTCAACTGGAAACCCCACGCAAACGAAGATATCGCAGTTTCCGCATATCAAACGCACTGTGGAGTGCTGAAAACACCAGAAAACGTGTTTTTCGCATTCAATAGCACGAAAACAGCGATTTCGGTGATTCTGCACACTTGTTACAGCAGAATCATGAAGATTATCACTGAAAATGCATATCTCAGCTGGAAACCCAACGATACCGAAGATATCGCAGTTTCCGCATGTCAAACGCTCTGTGGCGTGCTGAAAACACCAGAAAACGTGTTTTTCGCATTCAATAGCACGAAAACAGCGATTTCGGTGATTGTGTACATTTGTAACAGCAGAATCATGAAGATTATCGCTGAAAATGCATATCTCAGCTGGAAACCCAACGATACCGAAGATATCGCTGTTTCCGCGTGTCAAACGCTGTGTGGAGTGCTGAAAACTCCAGAAAACGTGTTTTTCGCATTCAATAGCACGAAAACAGCGATTTCGGTGATTCCGCACACTTGCAACAGCAGAATCATGAAGATTATCACTGAAAATGCGTATCTCAGCTGGAAACCCCACGCAAACGAAGATATCGCAGTTTCCGCATATCAAACGCTCGGTGGAGTGCTGACAACACCAGAAAACGTGTTTTTCGCATTCAATAGCACGAAAACAGAGTTTTCGGTGATTCTGCAAACTTGTAACAGCAGAATCATGATGATTATCAACGAAAATGCATATCTCAGCTGGAAACCCAACGATACCGAAGATATCGCAGTTTCCGCATGTCAAACGCTCTGTGGAGTGCTGACAACACCAGAAAACGTGTTTTTCGCATTCAATAGCACGAAAACAGAGTTTTCGGTGATTCTGCACTCTTGTAACAGCAGAATCATGAAGATTATCACTGAAAATGCATATCTCAACTGGAAACCCAACGATACCGAAGATATCGCAGTTTCCGCAAATCAAACGCACTGTGGAGTCCTGAAAACACCAGAAAACGTGTTTTTCGCATTCAATAGCACGAAAACAGCGATTTCGGTGATTCTGCATACTTGTAACAGCAGAATCATGAAGATTATCACTGAAAATGCGTATCTCAGCTGGAAACCCCACGCAAACGAAGATATCGCAGATTCCGCATATCAAACGCTCTGTGGAGTGCTGACAACATCAGAAAACGTGTTTTTCGCATTCAATAGCACGAAAACAGGGTTTTCGGTGATTCTGCACACTTGTAACAGCAGAATCATGAAGAATATCACTGATAATGCGTATCTCAGCTGGAAACCCCACGCAAACGAAGATATCGCAATTTCCGCATATCAAACGCTCTGTGGAGTGCTGACAACACCAGAAAACGTGTTTTTCGCATTCAATAGCACGAAAACAGCGGTTTCGGTGATTCTGCACACTTGTAACAGCAGAATCATGAAGAATATCACTGAAAATGCGTATCTCAGCTGGAAACCCCACGCAAACGAAGATATCGCATTTTCCGCATATCAAACGCTCTGTGGAGTGCTGAAAACACCAGAAAACGTGTTTTTCGCATTCAATAGCACGAAAACAGCGTTTTCGGTGATTCTGCACACTTGTAACAGCAGAATCATGAAGATTATCACTGAAAATGCATATCTCAACTGGAAACCCCACGCAAACGAAGATATCGCAGTTTCCGCATATCAAACGCACTGTGGAGTGCTGAAAACACCAGAAAACGTGCTTTTCGCATTCAATAGCACGAAAACAGCGATTTCGGTGATTCTGCATACTTGTAACAGCAGAATCATAAAGATTATCACTGAAAATGCGTATCTCAGCTGGAAACCCCACGCAAACGAAGATATCGCAGATTCCGCATATCAAACGCTCTGTGGAGTGCTGACAACACCAGAAAACGTGTTTTTCGCATTCAATAGCACGAAAACAGGGTTTTCGGTGATTCTGCACACTTGTAACAGCAGAATCATGAAGAATATCACTGATAATGCGTATCTCAGCTGGAAACCCCACGCAAACGAAGATATCGCAGTTTCCGCATATCAAACGCACTGTGGAGTGCTGAAAACACCAGAAAACGTGTTTTTCGCATTCAATAGCACGAAAACAGCGATTTCGGTGATTCCGCACACTTGCAACAGCAGAATCATGAAGATTATCACTGAAAATGCATATCTCAGCTGGAAACCCAACGATACCGAAGATATCGCTGTTTCCGCATGTCAAACGCTCTGTGGAGTGCTGAAAACACCAGAAAGCGTGTTTTTCGCATTCAATAGCACGAAAACAGCGATTTCGGTGATTCTGCCCACTTGCAACATCAGAATCATGAAGATTATCACTGAAAATGCATATCTCAACTGGAAACCCCACGCAAACGAAGATATCGCAGTTTCCGCATATCAAACGCACTGTGGAGTGCTGAAAACACCAGAAAACGTGTTTTTCGCATTCAATAGCTCAAAAACAGTGTTTCCGGTGATTCTGCACACTTGTAACAGCAGAATCATGAAGATTATCACTGAAAATGCATATCTCGGCTGGAAACAACAACGATACCGAAAATATCGCAGTTTCCGCATATCAAACGCAGAGTGGAGTGCTGAAAACACCAGAAAGCGTGTATCTCGCATTCAATAGCACGAAAACAGCGATTTCGGTGATTCTGCACACTTGTAACAGCAGAATCATGAAGATTATCACTGAAAATGCATATCTCAGCTGGAAACAACAACGATACCGAAAATATCGCAGTTTCCGCATATCAAACGCAGAGTGGATTGCTGAAAACACCAGAAAGCGTGTATCTCGCATTCAATAGCACGAAAACAGCGATTTCGGTGATTCTGCACACTTGCAACAGCAGAATCATGAAGATTATCACTGAAAATGCATATCTCAACTGGAAACCCCACGCAAACGAAGATATCGCAGTTTCCGCATATCAAACGCACTGTGGAGTGCTGAAAACACCAGAAAACGTGTTTTTCGCATTCAATAGCACGAAAACAGCGATTTCGGTGATTCTGCACACTTGCAACAGCAGAATCATGAAGATTATCACTGAAAATGCATATCTCAGCTGGAAACCCAACGATACCGAAGATATCGCTGTTTCCGCATGTCAAACGCTCTGTGGAGTGCTGAAAACACCAGAAAGCGTGTTTTTCGCATTCAATAGCACGAAAACAGCGATTTCGGTGATTCTGCACACTTGCAACAGCAGAATCATGAAGATTATCACTGAAAATGCACATCTCAACTGGAAACCCCACGCAAACGAAGATAACGCAGTTTCCGCATATCAAACGCACTGTGGAGTGCTGAAAACACCAGAAAACGTGTTTTTCGCATTCAATAGCACGAAAACCGTGTTTTCGGTGATTCTGCATACTTGTAACAGCAGAATCATGAAGATTATCACTGAAAATGCGTATCTCTGCTGGAAACCCAACGATACCGAAGATATCGCAGTTTCCGCATGTCAAATGCTCTATGGAGTGCAGACAACACCAGAAAACGTGTTTTTCGCATTCAATAGCTCGAAAACAGTGTTTCCGGTGATTCTGCACACTTGTAACAGCAGAATCATGAAGATTATCACTGAAAATGCATATCTCAGCTGGAAACAACAACGATACCAAAAATATCGCAGCTTCCGCATATCAAACGCACTGTGGAGTGCTGAAAACACCAGAAAACGTGTTTTTCGCATTCAATAGCACGAAAACAGCGATTTCGGTGATTCTGCACACTTGCAACAGCAGAATCATGAAGATTATCACTGAAAATGCATATCTCAGCTGGAAATCCCAACGATACCGAAGATATCGCTGTTTCCGCATGTCAAACGCTCGGTGGAGTGCTGAAAACACCAGAAAGCGTGTTTTTCGCATTCAATAGCACGAAAACAGGGTTTTCGGTGATTCTGCACACTTGTAACAGCAGAATCATGAAGAATATCACTGTTAATGCGTATCTCAGCTGGAAACCCCACGCAAACGAAGATATCGCAGTTTCCGCATATCAAACGCACTGTGGAGTGCTGAAAACACCAGAAAACGTGTTTTTCGCATTCAATAGCACGAAAACAGCGATTTCGGTGATTCTGCACACTTGCAACAGCAGAATCATGAAGATTATCACTGAACATGCATATCTCAGCTGGAAACCCAACGATACCGAAGATATCGCTGTTTCCGCATGTCAAACGCTCTGTGGAGTGCTGAAAACACCAGAAAGCGTGTTTTTCGCATTCAATAGCACGAAAACAGCGATTTCGGTGATTCTGCCCACTTGCAACATCAGAATCATGAAGATTATCACTGAAAATGCATATCTCAACTGGAAACCCCACGCAAACGAAGATATCGCAGTTTCCGCATATCAAACGCACTGTGGAGTGCTGAAAACACCAGAAAACGTGTTTTTCGCATTCAATAGCACGAAAACCGCGATTTCGGTGATTCTGCACACTTGCAACAGCAGAATCATGAAGATTATCACTGAAAATGCATATCTCAACTGGAAACCCCACGCAATCGAAGATATCGCAGTTTCCGCATATCAAACGCACTGTGGAGTGCTGAAAACACCAGAAAACGTGTTTTTCGCATTCAATAGCACGAAAACAGCGATTCCGGTGATTCTGCACACTTGCAACAGCAGAATCATGAAGATTATCACTGAAAATGCACATCTCAACTGGATACCCCACGCAAACGAAGATAACGCAGTTTCCGCATATCAAACGCACTGTGGAGTGCTGAAAACACCAGAAAACGTGTTTTTCGCATTCAATACCACGAAAACAGGGTTTTCGGTGATTCTGCACACTTGTAACAGCAGAATCATGAAGAATATCACTGATAATGCGTATCTCAGCTGGAAACCCCACGCAAACGAAGATATCGCAGTTTCCGCATATCAAACGCACTGTGGAGTGCTGAAAACACCAGAAAACGTGTTTTTCGCATTCAATAGCACGAAAACAGCGATTTCGGTGATTCTGCACACTTGCAACAGCAGAATCATGAAGATTATCACTGAAAATGCATATCTCAGCTGGAAACAACAACGATACCGAAAATATCGCAGTTTCCGCATATCAAACGCAGAGTGGAGTGCTGAAAACACCAGAAAGCGTGTATCTCGCATTCAATAGCACGAAAACAGCGATTTCGGTGATTCTGCACACTTGCAACAGCAGAATCATGAAGATTATCACTGAAAATGCATATCTCAACTGGAAACCCCACGCAAACGAAGATATCGCAGTTTCCGCATATCAAACGCACTGTGGAGTGCTGACAACACCAGAAAACGTGTTTTTCGCATTCAATAGCTCGAAAACAGTGTTTCCGGTGATTCTGCACACTTGTAACAGCAGAATCATGAAGATTATCACTGAAAATGCATATCTCAGCTGGAAACAACAACGATACCGAAAATATCGCAGCTTCCGCATATCAAACGCACTGTGGAGTGCTGAAAACACCAGAAAACGTGTTTTTCGCATTCAATAGCACGAAAACAGCGATTTCGGTGATTCTGCACACTTGCAACAGCAGAATCATGAAGATTATCACTGAAAATGCATATCTCAGCTGGAAACCCAACGATACCGAAGATATCGCTGTTTCCGCATGTCAAACGCTCTGTGGAGTGCTGAAAACACCAGAAAGCGTGTTTTTCGCATTCAATAGCACGAAAACAGCGATTTCGGTGATTCTGCACACTTGCAACAGCAGAATCATGAAGATTATCACTGAAAATGCATATCTCAGCTGGAAACCCCACGCAAACGAAGATATCGCGGTTCCCGCATATCAAACGCACTGTGGAGTGCTGAAAACACCAGAAAACGTGTTTTTCGCATTCAATAGCACGAAAACAGCGATTTCGGTGGTTCTGCACTCTTGTAACAGCAGAATCATGAAGATTATCACTGAAAATGCGTATCTCAGCTGCAAACCCCACGCAAACTAAGATATCGCAGTTTCCACATATCAAACGCTCTGTGGAGTGCTGGCAACACCAGAAAACGTGTTTTTCGCATTCAATAGTACGAAAACAGTGTTTTCGGTGATTCTGCGCACTTGTGACAGCAGAATCATGAAGATTATCACTGAAAATGCATATCTCAGCTGGAAACCCAACGATACCGAAGATATCGCTGTTTCCGCATGTCAAACGCTCTGTGGAGTGCTGAAAACACCAGAAAGCGTGTTTTTCGCATTCAATAGCACGAAAACAGGGTTTTCGGTGATTCTGCACACTTGTAACAGCAGAATCATGAAGAATATCACTGATAATGCGTATCTTAGCTGGAAACCCCACGCAAACGAAGATATCGCAGTTTCCGCATATCAAACGCACTGTGGAGTGCTGAAAACACCAGAAAACGTGTTTTTCGCATTCAATAGCACGAAAACAGCGATTTCGGTGATTCTGCACACTTGCAACAGCAGAATCATGAAGATTATCACTGAACATGCATATCTCAACTGGAAACCCCACGCAAACGAAGATATCGCAGTTTCCGCATATCAAACGCACTGTGGAGTGCTGAAAACACCAGAAAACGTGTTTTTCGCATTCAATAGCACGAAAACAGCGATTTCGGTGATTCTGCACACTTGCAACAGCAGAATCATGAAGATCATCACTGAAAATGCATATCTCAGCTGGGAACCCCACGCAAACGAAGATAACGCAGTTTCCGCATATCAAACGCACTGTGGAGTGCTGAAAACACCAGAAAACGTGTTTTTCGCATTCAATAGCACGAAAACCGTGTTTTCGGTGATTCTGCATACTTGTAACAGCAGAATCATGAAGATTATCACTGAAAATGCGTATCTCAGCTGGAAACCCAACGATACCGAAGATATCGCTGTTTCCGCATGTCAAACGCTCTATGGAGTGCTGACAACAC
>CATORF010000648.1:0-43058 GCA_951804975.1 Anthophora plumipes | reverse complement strand
TGAAAATTGGCAGGTGATTCCAAAGGTTTGGCCGGTAGTGTATACAGGGTGAATAATTTAATTGTGCCACCTAAATTTACTCTCAAGGTATTTGTTGTATCAAAAGAATTTTTAAACTAAAGTTGTTTAATATCAAACGGGGCATACAATATAGTAACTAGTTTCTTGATAGTTCGCTTTTCTATCGAGATACGAAGTGTAATAAAATAAAATATGGTCCAATTATTGTATTATTCATCATCCTTCACTGAAGAATATCTCACTAATTTTTAATTTTCGACCCTATAAACCTTATGGTACTTTACTCGTCATTCAGTACCTTTTCAAACCACCATGTCAAATATTACACATCATGATACAGAAATTTAAGACAACCTTCATAACTTGATAAAAAAGTTAACTATTAAAAATCTATATTATAATATTATATTATATAATTATATTATAAATTAATCTATATAATTATTAAAATCTAATAATTGTATGCCTTACTTGGTACCACACAATTTTAATGAAACTTTTTTTGATACAACGCAGTTTATGAGTAAATTTAGGTGGCACAGTAAAATGACTCATCCTGTATATGTATGTATACAAGGTGGTTCATACAAATGTTTTATGTTATAACTCTGTTACTGATGCAGTTACACAAAAGTGTCAAAGGATAAAGGTTAATGTTTTAATACCGTATCTCCAATCAACAACTGAATTATTTTTTTAAGTAAGAATGTATAATTCTTTTTACATAAACAAATTGCTCTTGCCATTTTACGTAAAAAAGTATCGGGGTACAATAGTGAAAAAATTATTAGCTATCGAGATACTTAGGAAGAAAGGTGTCTTGACTGAAGAGGATGCTAAAAAAAAATCAATAAAAAGAAAATTAAATTAAATTAAATTCTGTACAGGAACCAAAAAAAGTGGATGATACTTCAGTTTGCAACAATAATCAGAGATTGTCTTAATACGTTCATTGTCACGCAAATTATAAAAAATTAGCACATGATTAGACAAAGCGGGCTCCTAAGTATTAAATATTAATACTTTTTTTGTGCTTGTTATCAGACGTTAGAGTGTAGCAGAAACGGGTGAACATAAGCATATGTATATCAAAATGACCACGGGCAGTCAGTCGAAAATCAGTTATGGAAAATGAAACGTCTAATAATCAATAAGAGACGCTGTTCAAGCGCATATTTGATTGAAAAAAAGAATACATACGTACAGTAGTAATAAGTGTAATAATCGTTAAAATGACTACTAAGTTTTTACAATGTAGAAAGGATAAACCAAATGAGTAAGTTTTGTTGAATCAGATACTAGTGAAAAAGAAACCTCTTATGAGGTTTATAAAAATTTCCAAAGTAACATTGAGAAAGAATCGAGATTTTCCAGAAAAAGGAGTATAAGTAAAATTATATCCTCAGATATTGATTCGGTTATTAATAAATGGAATAATAGTGATATTGAATTTGACGCAGATGATATTTAATTAGATTTGACAAGAATTGGTTACTGAAGAAGACATCGAAGTTGACCGATCTCTTTTTTTTGTTACATTGTATTTAAGATCATTTTTTAAACGAAACTATTTATGGTTATATTGGTATGTTTTCTTTATAATAACTTATTGGTTATATTATGTCCTGTTGACTGTCCTTCCAAAATCCTATTTAGATCATTTGTGATTAAGCAATATAACTGTGATAGCCAAAGTGATAAAAAAAGTTTCTTTATTGAATTATTCTATACAGGATCTAAAATAGTGGATAATACTGTAATGTGCGACAATAATCAGAGATTTCCTTGACTCTGGTATGAAAACAATTGAAAAGCGTCTTTTAATATGTATACTTACAGTGTAATGGTAGAATGTGGGAGCATCTTCTTTAATAAAGACATTGTTTTTTAAATATTTGGATAGTTAATGACTGTTTTAGCAATTTTTTTTAAGTAGAACAATGAGAGGAATCTATCTGTGTAAAAAAAATATGCTTTCCCATTTATAAAAATAATGAAATTGTTGATTGCACATGTATCGTTGCACTCCTATAAAACAAGAACATGATCTTACGAATATAATATTCTTTGAATTTATTCATTTTTCTCCTTTGAAATTTTTTTGTAACTCTATTGATAACGGAATTATAATCTGAAATAATTGCGTGAACCACCCTATGTATGATATCTTTTATTATTTCAGGGCGGGAAATTAATGTGGAAACGAATAAATATGTGCAACATTTTATATTGTATATATATATATGTATACTTAGTTTACAATATTTACATCACAGTACATGTATATTAAATAATGATCCTTTTGACGATTACACAATTAATTATCTAAACATTGTAAAAGATACTTTCATTCGGAACATTGCTTTCTGATGTTCCCCGAGAATCTGGAGGCTCGAGTCAAGAGGAAACGAGGCATCAGCAGATTCTGGGGACACCGGACGATTTTGACATCTCGTTCACGATAATCTTATACTCGGCTTTATACGTTTTATTAAAACGATTACCTGATTATATCAGGGAATTCCGCGGTTCGATGAAAGTGAGAACAATCGGCACGTATCATTCTCCATGAAAGAAGGAAAATTACATTTATCACTTCTTTTGCCACCGCGAAAAATATACGATTTCGTTTCATTCGACGAATATCTGTCGAGCTTTTTAAAACTCACGATTAACCCTTTCCATCTTAAACCTGATTCCTAAGATCGTATAAAGAAATCGATATATACTATTATATTGTTTTCCATACGATGGGAATTTTATGTGTTTTCACCTGATCAGTTTCAGCAATTAAAGAAACCGGATACGGAATTTTATTTAAATGTTTAATAAATTGACTATTTCAAGCACGTTTATATTCAGCTGAAATTTCATCATGAGATCACAATCCTTCGAATACCAACTTCTTTATAAATTTCGTTGTAATCCTGTATTGCTAAATTTTGAAACAAATTTTTAACCTTGTAATCGAAATTTTGAGAAATCTCTTTAGATACATGCATGAAATTAATAATTTTGAGAGCTTTGTTTCTTAAGATACATGTATGAAATTATTAATTTTGACAACTTCGTTTACGTTGTATAATTTCCTTCCGACGAAAGCCATCTAGAAATCCGAAAAAAATCGAAGAAATTGGTTCTCATAATTTCATAAAAAGATCAATTAAACGCATTCATTAGCAACATTTATTATTTTTAAACTCATTGCCAACCAAAAAAAGGCAATTGAAATTAAAACAAATAATGAAATATTTGTTTAATTGTTTTACCTCAAAACAAAAGGATTACTTATTCAAATAATGTGCAATGAATCCTTTTTTAACACTAGAACTGCCAAGCCTGTCAAAATGACGGGTTTTAGATACTTTCCTTGAAGAGTATTAACATCTTTATGGTATAATTGTAGGAATTTATAATGACTTCTAATCAAATGAAATACCTGTTACACTCTGTTTCAAGAGTTTTAATTTTTAATTACTTATATAAGGTATACCTAAATATACCAAGATCTGTAAACATACGAATCTATAAAATGAGTTATAAAGCTAGTTTTAAAATCATTTTTTCATTCATTTATACAAAAATTTAGGATTATTTATTTTCAAAATTTTGATGCTTATTCGTCATTGAAACAGGTATTCTTATTCTTATATTGTCAAAATGTCGCAGTAAATATTTTCTGAAAAGAAAATTTCTTGGCTGCATTTTAAAAAATTCAAAAGAAGCTTCTGATACACGCAAATATTGTCAAATTAAATGTAACAAAAACAGAACGAGTTGAACAATGCAAGAAATATGTTTGTGAGAAAGTGTATACTCCAAATGAGATTTATCTGTAGAAAATGTGCTCTGTAGGCGGATTATAAAGAAAAATTGTTTGAATAATAAATACCTCAATTAAAAAATATGTTTATATACATTTTATAGTTAAAAGTAACTTATTTACTGCATTAAATGTTGTGTTTGATTATTTACAACTTTCATTATTTAAAAAACTTACATATAAAAGCACATTTTTTAAATACCCGTAAAATTGACAGATGTGGTAGAATTAGGTATACATGCAACTCTGGTAGTTCTAGCATTAAGATAATAAGGTAAGAAAATATTAAAAGTATTCTAAAATAAAAAAATGTGATCTCAACTTTCATTCGATAAAAATTCCAGAGAAATCTTTTTGTAAATTTTCAAAAAAATTTCGTCAAATTTTAAATATCCTTTTTTTTAAGTACCACACCCTCCTGCGAAGAAATAGCTAGATTTCCAATTTTGACAATACAGCGAGTTATTCTGGCGTAATATTGACATTGAAAGAAATATGGAAAAGGTTAATACGTTAATTGCGCTAGAAGGGAGTTGTTGACAACTAGTTGATCTTCACCGATCAATAGCTAGGAAATGATCGCAACCCACTTCCATATCGGTGTATGTGTAGCTGTTCAATGGTATACCTATCATAGAACGTTAAAGGTATTCACTTATTTATAATAAGCTTAACATTCAGTGCGAGAGAGGTGTGCAGCCATCCAGTCTTAAAAATTGGCTTCTCTACGTTTTTGCTGGTAATCTTAATAGGTTAACAACGATCTGGGCGGATTTCTTTCTAAATCATACAAAACACTCGGTACGCTTTAGTAACATCGGTTTAACTCGAATTCTATCTAGAATTATCGAAATGTTTATTTCGATTAACCCTCTGAAGCGTTTTAAATTTAATCATATTAATTAGACAATATTTTTCCTATGTACATTTGTAGTTCAATTAATCAATAATTATCGGTTTGAGGGAACAATTGGGAAACAGACATTTTGTATGTTCATTACAGTTTACTTTTACTCCTTTTTTCATTAGTTTTAATTATTTTTTTTTAAATAACGTATTTAATACGAAATTTTGTAATAACTCCTTTCCGTTTGAATAAAATAATATAATATAAATATTTGTTAAAATGAAAGCTGCTGTTTATTAATATAATATTATATTAGGTAAACAATTAATATAATGTTGTATTAGATAGGCAATTTATACAATATTACATGTAAATGAAATATTTATACAAATAATTGTGGAAATATAAATTGTTGCCAATTAATATAACATATATTAAGTAAATTATATATACATATATATACACATACAAAGAGTTACCAAAATGTATGTTGCATTCAATTAATATAATATTATATTAAGTAAGCAATTAATATAATATTATATACGAATGAAATATTTACATAAATAATTATCAAAGCGTAAGTTGTTGTCAATTAATATAATATTATATGTAAATGTAGATTTCTGTCAATTAATTGTATTATAATATAATAATTTTATATCAAGTGTAGAATCTACGTTAATATTTCAAACGAAAGACATACCACAATGTCACGTATGATTTAAATTTGAATTTCATTAAAACATTTAATACATATTCCGTAAAATATTTAGAAAAATTTTTCTAATTAATGGAACATTGTTTATCTTGCAATTTAAAGTTCGCCGAGTATTAAATACGTTCACGTAAAATAAACTGTGTTTGCTAAAACTTGCTTCAAAGGGTCAATTAACCGAATAAATACGTTTATTGCAGAGTACGTACTGAAGTATATTTAGTCGACTAACCGTGTTTTAGAAACGCGTGTTACCGTAAAAAATACTTTGGAACTTAAACCGCAGAGTTTCACCGCGAGCTTTTCCGACGTTCGTCGGCGAGCCTGTGAAATTCGACAAAATTCAGGAAAAACTAAGGGAAACTTTCTCCTCGTTCATTTTTTTTTCTACACACTCATTCAATACTTCACTTTTCTGCACTTCAATTTTTACAGTTTCCTTTTTATGTCATTTTCTCGTATTCGCGAACGTCGAGGAGAAGCTCATACATTCCAAGCTTGAATCGCGACGACCAGTAACACGAATTTTACCTACACTTCCGTTCGTAAGTATTAAAATAATTAATGCATGTGAATTCAATTAAGATGAAGAAAAGCAAATTATTATATTGTTATTTTATAATTCATTCATAACCCCATTTGTAAATTTAAAAAAAAGAAGACAATAATTAAAGTAAGATGTTAAAAAATGACTACTTTTTGTTTCAAAAGGAAACGAAAAATTCATCCAGGATATTGATTTGTTTCCATTTTGTTTTAAATGAATCCTTGTTTATATACTCCAAAGTCAGGAAGAATACATTTCTAATATGAATACTATCCAGGGAAGTATACTCCAGAGGAAAGTGAACAGTGTGGAAAAATTAAAAATGTGCCTGGAAAAGTGGAAGCATTTAAAACAAAAAGTAATTAAAAAATTGTACAAATCTATACCGGGGAAAATGTTATTGAGCATAAAAAATAAAGGTGACAATACACACTACTAATTAAAAACGAAAATAAATTCTGTTTTAACTCATTCCTTCTCAGCAGTGAAACAATTCGACTGGAAGATAAGTACGATGATACCCATTGACTTTGATTCGTTATAAATTTTCCAAGAAATATGTCAGTATCGTGTAACCGTAGAAATTATGCGATTTCATGAAACACTTCTCACTCTGTTTTTTTTTTTTTTGGCATAAATTCATTACACCGAAAATGACAGACTTGAGTACTATTCAGAATGTGATAAAACAGATAGGAAGAATGGAAATATATGTAACTGTATGAGCCGAGGAAAAAGTTCAAGGATCAATCGAGTATCGTATTCGTGAATTTCCAGACTGACAAGTCGGGACTCTAGGCCTCTTTATTTCCTTGCTGTAACGTATTTTATGTAACGACAAAAATACTGTACGTTACTAATGTATAATAGGGTTGTGAGAATAATTTGTATTGGCGAAGAAATTTTGTGGAAAAGAAAAAATGTTTTTCTAAGTGTTGCGTATGCGCAATGTTAGTGTCTTATATTTTTGTCGCGACTAATAATTCTAAATTAAAAAAGAAAATTTATATTTATAATTATTATTTTTTTAATTGCTAGAACTGCACGCAAGAACAGTGTATCAAAGAATGTCTCATAAAATAAGCAATAATACTTTACGAATATAAGAGAGATTAGAGCAATTTGATACAAAAGCAGGTTGATACAGTGAAATCAACTGACACGTAAAATTCAAGAAACTTGAATATTTCAATAATTATCCATCAAAGACAAAAATATATCGTCACAAGGTGAATTCGATAAATGATGAATAATTGTTGAAATAATCGATCTTCTTGAATTTTGTAAGTTTATTTCACTGTATTAATCTGCCCTCGTAAGAAATTCTAAAGAAATATAAATATAATTTCAGAGAGAAATTCTTTCTTATCACATAGATTTGTTTGATGTTACATAATATCTTATAGTATCGTCGCGGAGTGTACCTGGAATTTTTGAAAGATTGGGAAATTCTTTGATACTACGACTGCAAGTTTGTATACAGATCGTGGGTAGCAATTTCGAGTATCCTCTATGAAGATAAACAATTGTGAATTATTGAATCACAAAAATAGCTATGGTTTCCATACAAGATAAAATTAGGACATGTGCTTATATGAACATTTTTCATTATTTTTGTATTAATTTAATTACTCTGGTTACTTCTGAAATAAATCCTACATTTATTGATACACCCTGCATAATACTATTTTTACGAATGTATAATAAGTGACTTAATATTTTACGAACGGAAGTGTACAATTTACGATTAAAGAAATAAAATGAAAGGGAATATGAAACGCGTTCACCGTGAAAGATTCATGGACGTCGAAAAAACTTTAACGCTAAAATAAGAGAATATTTACAATATGGCTAATCCAGCAGCGGTGATTAAACCTCGTTCGGCATCGACAACATCATCGAGTCTTGCGAAAGTTCATCCATCGATTGTTCCGAGCCTGAAGACAGAGTTGACGGTGTTGCGATAGATAGTAGACCTTTTCAAAGCAAAACTTTCTTTTGTCCCTTTGATAGTGATAAAATTGTTATTGTATTTTACGCTAAACCGTAATATTCATACGTGTAATATTTTTTTGAAAAGAGTTTCCCGCCACGGTAAATATTGTTTCATTTCGAACCATCGCTCTTGATTTTTCTTTTCATTACTTGAGCAGTAGAAATTGATCGCATTATCGATATATGTATACACGTGGGATTCTTGTCACACGATTCTCTTTACACCTCTTATTCACTTTTAGGTAGTTCTTTCTTTGAATATGTTTTATTCATTTTACACGATTTTTTCATTTACTTATCTTTTATCTTTAACACGATTTCAAAGGCTATCGAAAGCTTGTATGACTTGTTACAAGGAATTATTAAAAGAAAAAGAGTGACAAATGTCATGATAATTTACACTAAAGGATCAGAGACAGAATATTTCCAGCGGTGAAAGTGATTTTCTACCAATAGTAAAAAGAAAAAATATGTATTCGTTGTAATATAATACAATAGAAAGTGATGAATGAAATGCTGATATTTGAAAAAATACTTGTTTGGTTTTTCTAAACGTAACATCTCATCTTTCATATGTTTATTAAATGAAAGGTTTTACATATAATGCAGTTCTACACTTTAAATTGTTTCTTCAATTTGTTTTTTGTTTTAGTTTAACAAAAATTTTATACGTCATTGTAAATCAATTTTTTGAAGACCTTTTCCACATGATACGCATCCACTATGTAAAAAGAATCCCGGGTGTACTTTGAATATGTTTCAGTAACATTTTTTCTGAAGTTCTTTATCGTATCATTTTTTAACATTTCTTGTATAATTCGAAGTAAAACAATTTTTTCATGATCAAGTTTGAAATTTCATTACGCATAATATTTAATTGATTTACCAAGAATAAGTTCTTTTTTTCCTTATATTTTATTTTTAACGATTAATACGTTTGTAAAATATTAAAAGTTTTCGAAAAAGAGACTAAACTAACTTTGAAATTTCATATAAGTAAACACTTGCAACAATAAAATTATGTTCAGTGCTAATTATATAAAATTCATGAAATGAAATAGCATAAAGTGCAAAGAATTATATATGGAATTCAATAAATAATTATTACATTAAATTCAATGCTATTCAAAATTGTTCACAAGCAAGTCATATTGCTTCAGAAAATTTGTATCGATTTCATGGAACAAAATGATGGATGGTTCGATCGACACGCGAGAGATTATGCCCGGGTTCATTTGAACTCGACTTAGGTATCTTTTGACGCACACTATAGATAACTTCATTATTTTTATTAACAATTTATTATTTTCTCAACAATATAAAAAAGACACTTTCATAATGCTCGGATCCAAATGAATCCAGGCACCGTTGTCCGTGGATTAAAACAATTAGATTCAGAAGAAGACAGTGATTTCATGCAACAAATTCCCCATATATGCAGAAATGTCTGTCATATTCTTACCGTGATTATGATAAATCGAAGGTGTGGGACTTTTGCACGTAGCTGGACTCAGCTGCGGCTGTTGCTGACTGTGATGGTGTTGCTGTTGGTGTTGAAAGGAATAGGTCAGATGTAAATTGATGTGTCGACTGAAATCGCCCGTGGATGCGACAGAATTCGGCGGTGATTGATGTACTGTAACAGTAAACAATACTTCTTTCACTCTGAACAACGGTCATTGTAAGGATCTTTAAATGTAATTCACGTTTTCCTAACAGTCTATGCACGAGGTAAATTTTTATTTTTAAATAGACATTCTACATTTTTGTTCATTTTTCTGAAATAAAGAAAAGATGTATCCAAATAAATTAATTTTTCATTTCTATCGATTTGCCAAAATCGTTGATATTGAAATGCTGAAACACTTCATGCTTAAAATTCAAAAGAAAAATAAGCAAAATATTCATAAATTTAAAAGAATCTATGGAAAATTCGAGAAGTGTATGCTTATTAATAACCTTTTATTTATTTCCTCAAATTCGAGAAGCGTATGCTTATTAATAACTTTTTATTTATTTCCTCAAATTTTCTAGAAAAACGTATAATGTTAATAATTATTTAACATAATGATATAACATATATTATGATATTAATGATTAAAAAATTTTTAATTTCTAATTGAAAGATTTGCGTTCAAATACAGGAAACTTAATTTGATATATTAATTATGATTTCAAAAATTAAGAAAACTTAATTTTAAATATTAAATCTATTAAAAAAACTGTGAATTATTTAAAATTTTCATATTCCTCAAATTATTTATTGTTATGTACATTTCATGCGATCAACATTAGCAACGGTATATACATAAATCGATAAAAATAGAAATCTACGTTATAACTTTATCCTTTAAAGTTTGATGTTATTTTATCGAAAATCCATACCCCGGAAATCTTTTTAATTCAATATCCAATTATGGCTAATTTGTTTAGAATAAATAACAACGTAGAATAACAATTTGCTATTAACCCTTTCAAAGGTTAGGTTAGGTGAACAATTTTTCAAAGCTTGTGTATGAATCTATAACATTGAAAGGTAAATTATTTTCCAACATTGATGAATGAATTTCATCACCAGCGTTGACAGGTAAATAATTTTTAGAAACTTATATATGAATCTATAGCGTGGAAAAATAAACAATTTTTTGTAATTAATGTATGAATCTATAATGCTAAAAGGTAAACTATTTTTCGAAACTTGTATATAAATCTATAGCGCTGAAAGGGTTAAGGGAGAAATGAAACGAATAGAAGTCACTTGTTTCGCTAGACAACTCTAAACCGAGGACAGATATATCTGAAAGAAACAAACGCAAGAAGTACCATGTTGCCCTTTCATTTTGCCCGTGTGCAGATGCTTCTTCTGCCTCGCCCTAGAATTCTGGAACCAAACCTGCGTAACTCTTTTGCTGAGTCCCGTCACATGCGCTATCCTCTCGAGGTCCTGCCCATCCGGATTGCTGTCCAGTTGAAAGTTCGCCTGAAGAACTGAGAGCTGTTCCTCTGTGAACGTTGTTCTCACTCTCTTCGCCTTGTTACCGCTCTTATGGCCACTTTCGGAGTCACCGCCTTCTGCGAAAGTACCAATTAGGTGTGCCCCATTTTCCTCCACCTCTCAATCTTTCCCCTTATTAACCATCCATCCGAACGCTTTTGATTTGAGATACTTTATTGGTCGGTGAATGAAATAACTTCCCCTTTGGGGGAACGATTTGAACTTTCTTACATCGATACTGTTATTTTTTAATAAGGAGTTGGAAAGATAGAGCGGTGTAATCTTTTGTAAGATACTTCAAGTATACAGGGTATTTCATAAATATATGTTAATAATTCAGGGAGTAAAGGTATATATTTAAACAAGCAAAAAATGTCATATAAATATGTGTCAGATATACCTCAATTTCCGAGTATGGATAATTAACCTTTCCGTTACGGTAGAGTTTAGTACGTAACGTGGATAGCAACAGGTAGATATTCAATTTGCAATTGCAAAATCGGTTAAATTGTTTTCAAAGATTTCAAAATTTAAAGTTTGTTTTGATAATTGAAACGGAAGTGCACAGAGGATAAAATTACCAAGAATACGAGAAAATCTCGAAAGCGCCTATAGGTGTCAACAATAATGAAGGGGTTAAAGAAAATGTTCGAAGTAATATTGAGTTCCAAAAATCACCCTCAAAATTGAGGGTAGTAAACATATGTAGAATAATATAGAGGAATAGGGTAAATTGACGAATTTTCTATTTTTCGGAGTTAAATTTTCAAGCAATATTCGCGAAAAATGCACGCGGTTGGCAATGTGATAAGATTTTTGGATAATATTTCACATATTTTTGCTTTATGTTTAAATTAATCTTATTATATAAATAAATAAATAGTTTTATTACATTAACTTTCTTATTATATATATATAACATTATATTTTACAATTGCCATGTATGAAGGTTAATCATCCATAATTCGAAAACTAAGGTACATCGACATTCATATGACATTTTTTACTTGGTTTGGTATCTAGATTTACCCCCTGATGTATTGGCATACATTTATGGAATAACCTGTACATTTTATGGAATTCGGATGCATCTTATAACGAATTCAGTTAGTTCAATAGTTGCAGACTTACGAGAATTATTGTTAAAACGAAAGCAATTAAGCAGTTCAATTGCATTTTTATTTTATAAAATTCATTTAAGGGAGGTATTCTGGTGTAGCGCATGAATTTCAGTATCATAATTTTAGAATTTGTTTTTTAAGTAATCGAAACGAGTGCAGTACGTAAAACTTCTTTTAATAACTTAATGGCACTTTTAGCGATATTTATAAATTTTGTTATCACAAAGAAATAAGCGTGAGTTGTTTTATTTATAATTTTATAATTAGACTGGCGGATTTTTATGAATATTTATTATTGTATCTATCACACATGGAACAAAGTGTAGTTTATCTATACTATAGAATTTTTTAATTTAAATGCTTCAATTTAAAGTAATGATTTTTACATATACGGAATAATGAAATTAGTTAATCGTTGAGAAAATTGTGTAGAATCGTGTAGAAATTTCTTTGATTAACTGCATTATATTTTGAAGAAATACAATGTAAATTGAATGTAAATTTTTTTCTTTAAATAGTTTGAATGTAAATTGAAATACAATGTTGTATTTCATAAAACAATTTTTATATGCATCAACCTAATAGATAGATAAAGATGGCTTTATTCTTACTTACTAGACTGAGGGATTTTATACATTTATAGGAAATTTAACGATGCATAAATCGCACAGAATGCACATAATACGAATAATATACAAAATATCCAAATTATAGTACTTTTCGTAATACCAGATAAGTAAAGTAACTTTCTACCGAAGTTCTACCTTTTTTTACCTTATTCTCAAAAATATGAATTTGCATAAAAATCAGCAGTATAGTAATCATATAAAGTGTGGATCTAAATGTCAAAATATAAGTTATCTAGAAAGTCTCACCATCAGAGGAAGTGTTGTTGCCTTCGACGACGTCCAGGTAGTGAGCTTTACAAAGTAACCTGGCGTCCAACAGGGCGAATTGTTCACCTGTGGAGAGTTGACGCGAGCAAGCATCGCAGGCGAAACACGCCAAGTGGTAAACCCTTTCTCTAGCCCTTCTCACCCAATCTCCAGCACCCACGCTTCGGCCACATTTCGCACACTTTGCACCGAATGTTCTGAAAAAGGAAGAAAATGAAAATCTTGAATTAGGTATTCGGTGTAAGAGAAAAAAATTGCAGTATTTGAAGAATAATGCAATGAAAATATATAAAAATTTAATAGAAATTTAAGAATTATTCAAATCCCCTTTCGTTCTTTTGTGTTATTCAAGTTCTAACACATCGAGAACTAAAAATTCCAAAATTCATTTTATTTACTTATTATAAAGGGTAACAACCTTTGGTACAGACAAAGATCGATATAAATGAACAAATAATTTATAATTAATTGCAAGTGACGAATTACAATACATTGTTTCTGATATGTTTCTTAACTCTTTGCATTATGATTTATTACCTCGTCCATGAGTATCCGAACATCTATAAAATTCATATAAATTGTGTACTTATACTACAATAACATGACTATAGCTTAATGAAAGTAATGTTTATTAAAGATATAATTATCATAGATGAAATAGAGTGCTCAATATATAGAATTCTTACCAGAAAATTATGTAAAAATATTTCAATTGTTTCTTCGTCTATATAACTTCTTTTTGAAACAACTGTTTGCACTGATTGCTGCAGTTTTACGATAAATTTTTTTGAATACATCCTCTTGAATTTCTACCCAAGTAGTTTTTAACATTGTTGCATTCATACGGATTAAAATACCACGTCGTGAGCAAAGCCCACTATCTCAGCAGATACAAGTTTTACGAAAAAATTTAATTTTCAATCATTTCAAGGTCATGGCATTGTAGACGTCTTGACGTATTTTTTGATCCGATAAAAAAAGATTGTAGTTGTATATAAAAAAAACACAAGTGGTATTGACAAAAATCGTTGAAAAATAAAGTTTGTAAAAAATGATTTCCTCCTAATTCGACTCTTGAAATCATGTGAGCTACGTTAAAAACATTGTTTGCATCACAAGTAAGAGATATTTAGGTGGGTTTCTTTATATGGATCACCCTATATATACGAAAAAACAATTAAAATATGTTTACGTCATTTGCTGTTAAGAATTGTGCGAACTATGCATCCTATTTCCCCTATGATAATTACATCTTCAATAAATGATACTGTTATTAAACCACTTGCGTTGGTTTCGAGACGTTTTTGTTTCAAAGTTAGTAGGTAGCTACGGAGGGAATAAAAATGACTTGCGCGGTACGTTGACTGAGATCGTTTGTCGAAGTACAGTTATTTAATAGTGTGGGCTGTTATGTTGACGGAGGATAGAAGGCGGAGGAATGATAGAGAGGATATCGGAGGAAAAGGAAAGGTTGCGTGTTTCCGTCCTGGGTCTCCCTCCCTCCTACCTAGTGGACTCGTCAGTAAGGCATTCTAGGAGATCCGTAACTTAGACGCGCGGGACTGAAGGAGTTAGGTTGGAAGATATATATATACGAACAGGACCTCTCGGGAGAGCTAGCGAGAATGGTCTCTTGTGTCGTCTGTCCATCTAGCGGTGGTGGACAGAAGGGTCGCCACAGTAGATATTACACTTTTTAATGCTTATATTTTGTTTTGTAAAAAAAATGGATATGACAAAAAGTGAAAAATACTCGTTTTCAAAATTTCGGTTAGAAGTGACAGAACAAATCTTACAAAGTGTATGTATTCATGATTATCGAAAACGTAGAAGGCTGTTTACTGATAGCACACTGCGTCATTTATAAGCAAAAAGCTAAACAAAAATCCATAAAGAAGGCGTAGAGTATGTGCAAAGCACAAAAAACGCAATGAAACAAGGTGGGAATGCAAGGAATGCCTTGTGGTACTACATATTCCAGACTATTTTGACATATATCATACTATGCAACAGTATTGATAAACAAAATTAGTGTTTATGTCTGTATGAAATTCTTTCCGTAAGACTTTACCGAGTCTTCTCGTTTCAAGTGATGCATTACGGCGAGTTACTGGCACACGCATCTGTGAATTAGCTGTCAGCTCAAGTGGTTAACATATAATCATATTATTGTAGCATAAATACATGATTTATATGAATTTGATATTTGTCCGGATACTTGTAGACGAGGGTGTACATGTATATAGTCCATAGTTCACAGTGGTATCTAGACGAATGCGTATATGCATCCATAGCAGCCAAAGAGTTAATTTTGATTGCTGATGGTGAGGAGAGAAAAGAGGATGTATTGATATGTTATATTTTTTCACTTATAAATATAATTTTTGTTGAATATCTTGTAAGAAAGTAATTGAAAGTGATGCAAAAATTAATTATTTTTAGGTTTCATTTAACAAAGTGACCGCCACGTGACTCATATATGGGTGACAGTACTTTTCACTAGCAAGATTTTACAAATAATTTGCAAGAGTTTCCTATAATAACAAATGTATAATAGTATGGTTATATTTTATGATATTCTTTGAAGCAATGCAGGCAAAGTTGTGGCGTTTGAGGGCAAGTAGAATAATAAGTTGTATTTATTTTTACATTTTTTCTTACTACAGGGTGGGGCGAAAGTCGCGATACGATTTAAAATAAGAATAATTTACAAAATATTCCACTTGAAATTTATTTGTTTGCACAATAGTAAGATACAATTTATGGAGTTTTTTTAAAGCTAAGTGTGAAAAATGACATCACATAAGTGCTGGCCATTTTTGGCTTCACATAGTTGAGCTCTTTTAAGGACATTTTCCATGACATTTGTAAGTGTTTCTGGCATTATGTTCTGTATTTCCGTTCTAATGTTTTCCTTCAGCTGATCAAGGCTTCTGGGCTTATTGGCGTACACCTTTTCCTTAAGATATCCCCAAAGAAAGAAATCCGGAGCCGTCAAATCAGGCGAGCGAGGAGGCCAGTTGAATGCCGAATTTCGGGAAATTATTCGTTCGCCAAAAATCCCTCTTAAAGTATCCATGGTGGATCGGGCAGTGTGTGCAGTGGCACCATCCTGTTGGAACCACATCTCTTCATTGTCGTCGATAGCTGGTCTTAAAAAGTTTTCCAGCATATGGCGATATCGTTCACCAGTTACTGATACCGCATTGCCATTGTCGTCTTCAAAGAAGTACGGTCCAATAATTTGCTGCGATGTAACAGCGCACCAAACCGTACATTTAATGGGGTGTAATTGTCGCTGATGGACAGCTCTTGGATTTTCAGTGCCCCATACCCTGCAGTTTTGTCGGTTTACAAAACCATTTAAGTGGAAATGAGCTTCATCACTCATTATCAAACGATGAATAAAATTGTTATCTGTGGTCACTTCTTGCAATCGAACAGCATACACGAGCCGTTGTTCATAATCTGTTGGCTTCAGTTCTTGAACTAATTGCACTTTGTAAGGAAACATCATTAAATCTTCTCGCAATATTCTTCTCAAAGATCTCCTAGAGAGTCCTAATTCAGCAGAACGTCTTCGCGTCGATGTTCCGGGATTTTCTTGAATACTTTGCTGAACACGTTCAATATTTACATTGTTTCTGACAGAACGTGGTCTTCCGGACCTTGGAAGATCACACACTGCACCATGTTGTTGAAAACGTTGCACTAAACGTTGAATCATCGACTTAGAAGGCGGATCTCGCACATTAAAATGTTGACGATAAGCTCTTTGAGTCAATATTACTGAGCGATGATTTTCAAAATAAAATTCAATAATTTTGGTACGTTGAATAACGCTGTAGGGTTCCATCATAAATCTCCCAGATATACTTTAAAAAATCTACAAAGAAAAAAAAGAAAAATATATAAGTTGAAGGAATTACGAATTTTTCCTACCGCTTCGCGACTTTTGCCCCACCCTGTATTTCCCAAACTAGAGTTTCTCTACTCGTTTCGTAATACACATTCGTCGAATCATCTTATTTTCAGTTTCCTCTTACCATCAACTTGTGCATTTCACGTTGGCATAAACTATCAATATTATTATTTTGATTATTTTGATTCTTTTATTAAATATTCCTTGAATCTTGTAATTTTTATTCTTTGTTTTATGGAAATAAAATAAACTACATGTAGAAAATAAAAAAATCATTATATATCATAACTGATATCATAACTGTTCATACGAGATCTTAGCTCATCTACTCGCCAGATTACTAATAGCGTTCTCTCGAGTGTACTCACCAGGAAATCTGCGAGAAAATTCGCGTTTTTCTACACGCGTAGACCGTGTCGATAGTGGGCTTATCAATAGCTGAATGCGCGAACACGCGGTAGCTCTAAGGAATCATCGACGCGAAACGCATTTTTACTACTATCCGCGGTGAACGTGTTCGTTAGAGCCGGGAGGAAGCTAAATCCTCGCACGAGCCTCCATCGTTGAATTTATTGGCGCAATTGCCGCAGGTGGCCGCGTGCTGCGTGCCTGCGAATTCTTTACGACCACCTCGGATTTCCCGGCATGGTACGATATCGTTAGTCACCAACCATCGAGAAGATGGAAAAACTTAGCATTCTCGAGTTATTTCCTCGAACACTCTTGATAAAATTAATGAAAAAGAATGGGAATGTCACCTTTGTAGAATCGTAGACTTTACCCGTTCGAAACTTGCAGTGGTAAAATGAAGGATATTTAACTTGAAATATAGAGTTACATGAAAGAGTAGAGAATAATTTCCGTTTGTAATAGTTTTAGAATTTTTTTATTAACTGCCAGTATTCATATATTCCTCGGTTCACATGTTTATGCTTCTCATTTAGAGTTGACCGTGGCGAATTGGATCAGTTTTCTGATAAAAAAAATAATAGTCACACGTTGAAAACCTATTTCTTTTATTATAAATTTGTATCCTGTACTCATTGAGTGTTAATAATATAAACTAGAAATAAACTTGAAAACCTTTTCACTGCAAACAGAAAACGAAAAAGTGAGAAATATTCGATTCGTGTAAAAATCGGATAACCCGAAAATTTCTGAAAAAGAAACTGAAATTTTCATAACAAAAATTTTTAGAATCAAAGTACGAAAATATAATTCAGTGGCAATAAGGTCAACTGACACTTCTTTGTAGAGTAGTGTAAGATGCATCATGCATTTCTACAGCTTGACGTGTAGTGATTTCTCTACATTTAATTTTTATCACAATTTCTTTCATTTCTTCTCGACACCGAGATTCTTGATTGGTATTTTTTATAAACGTACGAATTGTAATTGAAATATGTATGTTTGCCTAGGGTTACAATCTTCTGTCGAATTATTAGATTGACATCCATGATCACAGTCCAGTGCTTGGTGATAATATTTTTTATACTAAAAGCTTATACTAGTATTGTTTATATTAAAAGACCATTGCATAGCAGCACTTCCTCAATAACATAAATTTGATGTACAAGATATCTTCTACATGTAACAATTGTCAATCACGTTACAATAGTGTGGCCACCTCTATATAAATTACGCAAATAACACTGTGTTTATATGAACATTAGAACTACCGACAATTAATGTGTACCTATTTCTACCAAATCAGTCAAAATTACTGGTTATTTATAAAGTATGTTACGCAATGAAAGTAACCTTTATTCATAACCAATATTTTTACGGTGTATTATAGTATTACACATATTTATAGTACTTGGAAGTACACTTTCTTTCATACTTAACAATGGTAAATTTATTATTAGCGAAGACAGTTCTTGTACATGAAGGCAGAGGCCTCTTTAGATATATATTTCCCGCAAAACGTATTTTTTGCATTTATTGCAGATGTTATTCGTTTTATTACTTCTGCAATGTCCAATTTGACACCACATACGTTTATCTGAATTTGGTGTCGTATTTGCTGATATTCTATCTAACGTTCGTTCTCCTAATTCTTTAGAAAGCTTTTCAGCTAATTGAAATAAATCGTCGCAAATTGAAATACAAAATAACATTGCGATTAACAGTTACAAACAGATTTGCATACGCCTATTTAGAGCCACGATTGACTCCAATGGTACTGCAAAACACATCTCACTTAGGTATACTACACCAGTTAAATTGACCGATTCCGGTATATCTAGATATAATATTTACAGGATATTTGCGAACTGGTGGTACAAATAGCAAGGGGGTGACCTTACATGCAAAAATAAGTCAAAAAAAAGAATAACATTTTTTTATATCGGGCTTCGTTTCTGAATAAATCAGTGTTAAACACGTACACGTATACCCTCGCGTGATCTCACGTTTATGATATACAAATATCATGGTGTTGCTCATGTTGCTGTTCTGATTTATTACATTAGGTAATATTAAGGGATGAACATTGAAAATGTAACGTAGCTTGGCCACCACGATCTCCATACTTGACACTAATGGATTTTTACTTATGGAGTCGTGTATAGTCCCTTGTTTATCAGCAAGTAAATACGAGTAGGGTAGCAACTCAAAGAGAACATACCGTTTGCATTCGAGCACTTGAAAATGGGAAAAATACCTAGAAAACATTCACAAGTGGGTAATACGTATGGCAGAATTATATTGGCAAAAAAATGAGGATTATTTCCAATAATTTGTAAATTAACAAAAAAAATGTTTGATAAAGAAATAATTTTATTTCAATGTTCATCCCTTAGTATTACCTGATGTAATGAATCAGAATAGCGACACGAGCAACATAATAATATTTGTATGCCGTAGACCATGTATGAGATCATGTGTGAGTGTACGTATTCTCAGTAGATTTTCAACATTGATTTTATTTGAAAACCAAGCCAGCTATGAAAAAAATGTTATTCTCGTTTTCGACTTAGTTTTGCATGTAGAGTCACGCCTTTGCCGCTTGTATCACTAGTTCAAAAACACCCTGTATTTTACTTTGAAAAGTGTGCGAGAGAGAGGAAGACAAATTGATACATTTAAGTTTTTGTATATTGCAATAAAAGTCATCAAATATTTCTGAAATGCAGTCATAACTTTGAGTAAATTTAAAATGCAAATTTAAAACTAGTCACTTTAACTAGTTTGGTAGTTCTAGTGTTAATTCGCACAATACTGTACACATTCGAAGCGATTTCAAAGTGTTTCAAAATCTATTACGCTTCATCCTCTCAACGAATTCTTCCACCTCTCTATATTTTCCTTTATCACCCGTTCCTTCTTTTTTATTTCTACCATCCACACCTCCTTCCTCATTTTCTATCTATCCTTTCGCTTCTTTCTTATCTCGATCCTTGGCTTCTCCTTTTTACTCCCTCCCCATTCGTTATTCCACTTTCCCCCGTGTATCCCTGCACTCTTGGCGCAAGTTTACATACACGCAAACATACTCTTGGAGGTTGCAGCTCGCGCTTCGGGGTCTGGTGGTCATTTATTTGTCACTGGACGACCGGTAACAGGCTGGCTCGTTCCAGGTAAACGCGCGTTCGTTCGCTACTGCGTTATCTAAGAGCGCGCTCGCGGAGTGCACTCTTGTTCGAAGTACGAATTATTTCTCCCGAGATGTTCCCGCGGCCATTGCGTTGCGCGCACATTGATAATCGAAGTTGCACCGTGTGAAATCGAACGAGAATATTTTTCACCGCTACTCTCAGATCTTTCTTGGCCGTATGATAATTTTCTGTTTTATTGGACGACAAAACTATACGACCAATGTTGGGTTAATGGCATCGTGCGATTAAATTTTAATTATTTCGTCGGCGTCGACTGTATAATGCACTGTTCACCGGCAAACGATTAAACGAGACGTTTTTTGCAAAAGAGGAAATATTTTATGTTAAGAGGATAGGGTAAACGTTGCGTACAGTGCACTTTTCTTTTATTTATTTATTTATTTTTTTGTAGGTTGAAAGGGTCACAGTCACTTTCAACTTTTAACCCATTTGCATCACAGCTGTAGATATGCTACTAACTTCATAAATTATGAACTAATCAGGAACTAATAATTGATCCGTATCACTGCGCATTGATACACTTTTTTTATTTCCGGTTTTGCTTACAAATTACGCGTAATAATCAAAACAGAAGATTATTACGCATTGGAGAATAGATGACAATTAGCATGCGCGGATTATTCCACTTGCGGTTGCAAATGGGTTAATTTTATATACAGGGTGTTTCTGAACTAATGGTACATACTGAAAGGGGGTGAACCTACACCTCCGCCCATAAGTATCTGGTTTCACATATCAAATTCATATAAATTGTGCATTTATACAATAGTAACATGACTATACTTTAATGAAAGTAATTGAAGGTAATATTTATCGTAGATTGTAGCGCATCCCGTAAAGAGGGTAGTGCTCCGAGCGGCCACTAGAGTAGCATCCTCGTCATCTTCCCTTGCCTATTCCCCCACTAGCAGATCACCCTTGTGCGCATACGCGATTTACTCCCCCACATCTCCACTCCGACACTCGTCCTGGCCCAAAGGATCCCCAGCAAGGGATAAAAAGACGACCGATCCACGATTTTTATGGACAAAACGAATAACTGCTCCAAAGACGTTCCCTTGTGTAGACATCAAACGGACACGAATCCTGCCTGGCTCCGACCTTGCTCCCTGAAGTGGACAAACCCGGACCACGAGGCAAAGTTTTGCTCCGTACACCAAGTAAAGAGTTTCCGCGTCTTTTTACGTGAACGCGCGAGAGTGGAAGAGTGTAATAGACAATAAGAGAACAGACTCTAAAGTATAGACTAGTGTAATAGTAGTAGAGTGATTCGTGAGATGGCGATATTTATTTGTAGTCGGATCGAATCCCGAACAAAACTCCGTTATAAGACGAAATAGAGTTGTTATACAAATTTTACTACATCGACAACAAAAAATTCCAAAATTCATTTTATTTATTTACTTATTATAAAGGGTAACATTCTTTAGTACAGACAAAGATTGATATAAGTGAATAAATAATTAATAATAAGTAAGTCACATGTAGTGTCGAAATCAAGACGAATTACAATACATGGTTTCTGACATATTTTTTAACTCCTTGCACTATGATTAAATACTTATAATCCATAAGTGTCTGGGCACCTATAAAATGCATATGAATTGTGCATTTATATTACAGTAACATGACTATATCTTACTGGAAGTAGCGTTCATTGAAGATTGTAGAATTAATTTATTTCAGAAATGTATATGTGCTTCATGGAGAAAGGAACAGAACAGTCTAAGAAGGAATAAAAACAAAAAAAAAAAACATGATCATGCTTCCAGGCACCTCTAGACGTTTCTAGCCATATCCAACTCACTGTGTATCAGTCTCACGTACCACGTTTTACGCTTTACAAAAATAAAACGAAAGAGTATTGGTCTTAAACCATTAAAGGATGTGAGGTGCCGCCACGCATTCTAAAATAAGACCGCGAAACGAACTATGTACATACATATATCTAACTATATTGAGCAAAGTTGTAATTATCACAGATGAAATAGAGTGCATTATATATACAATTCTTATCAACAAATGATATAAAAAATATTTAAATTGGTTCTTTGTCTATATAACTTCGTCTATTTTGAAATAACATCTTGTAAGTTTGAATAATAAAGTTAAAATTGTACTACCCTCTACTAAAACAACATGGCTTATATTATTTGGAAAGACACAACGTGCATACGTTATACTGTGCTGACATTTAGGCGTCGCATTTGGATGATCCTTTACTTAAGAAGGCATTCCTCTGTGCTACTTTAAAATAATCGACTTTCTTTCAGTTTTGGAAGAACTGTAAAAATAAACTAAAAAGGTATTATACAAAGTGGGACTTAAAATGAATAATTATTGAAATACTTTCAAATTAACAATCTTTTATTAGCAAATACGCTCAGTTAACGTGATTCTTAACACGACTTTGTTTACGACGACAGGTCATGATATTTTAAATTATTCATTTTAAGTCCCGCTTTATATAATACCTTTTTACACAAAGTTTGATGATTTATTCGAATTCGAGAAAAAATATTAGACGTTCCATTTAAAAATTGAAGGTGATCCTAATATCTCAATAAAAAAGTAAGATAATAAAAAACAGGTTAGAGCACTGTATGCTCCCCTAAATACCATGCACCTTGTATTTGAAACATTTTTTCGTATAACGAATAACTTACGAGTTATTTGAAGTACTTTTATACGTCCTGTTAAACTTTGGAAGAAGAAGATTATACATTGAATGTTCCGAGTTTCTGTCATAGTATATACAGCTAGTATTGGTGATTAGAATTGTAAACAATGTTCTCACAAATTTAGTACTATTTTAGTGTAAGTCTTCAAACGCGTTTTTTTTAGTCAAAGGTTAAAGTTTAATTGTATTTTATATTTTTTTTGGGTGATGGGCAATAATTAATATTTCATATTTTTCACTAAAAGGAAAAACTGATATATCTTTATTTTTGTTAATACATTTAACCTAAGATTAATCTGTATTGCCACAGAAATTAGCTTGCTATAACTAGAATCTGAAAAAGTAATATTTTTCATTGATATAATTTGAAGTTGAAGAAGATATTAGCTTTTAATTATTAGATAAGCTAGATTTTTGTACCACATGGAACATTGAATTTCTAACTTAATACAGTTACTAATATAAAATTAAAAATGTTATAATCAAATAATATAATGGCGGATAAAAATCGATTTGTGACAGGCTGAAAACTAAATTGGATAGAGGAGCTGGAAGTAGATAGAGTTGCATTGAGAAACAAGTAAACAAAACGGAAAAAGCAGCGCAGAATTTCATTAGAAAGCGGCTTCAGAAGGCGAGTTCGAAAGAACAGAAGAAAGCCGAGAGAAGAGAAGTTTCTCTCATCTTGGAAAGTGATCTCCAATGGTGTATGTTCCTCAGCCACTTGGCTTCCTCTTTTACTCTCACGGACTCTTCCAACAGTGATTTACAAAGAAGTTCATCACTGTTCAGAGATTGTTTTCATTCTTTCTTGCTTAATGTATACGTTTCACCTAATTTACTATCACGAAGAGAAAACACTGCACTTTTCCTTTCTTTTTGCTGTCGTATCGTATAAATTTGCAGCTCGTAATTTAAATTCAGCTTGTAATCTACTTGTAGAATGATAGGAACGATAGCAGCAAAAACGAGTTTTTTCCGGGCAACTGAGCATTGTTTTTTATTACTAATTATCGAACAGGTAATTCGGTAAAATATTAAATGGAAATTATTTTGTAAAATACTATAAAATACTTTGTCTTACATAATTTGTATGCAGCACATTATGTTATTTATAGTTACTTTATTTATTATCGATCATAATGTATAGAATATAAACGCATCATCCTACATAAATAAAGTTTAACGGCATTATTACTAGACTGCAGATTTTTATGAAAATTTATATTTTTGATAATATAATAAAAAAAAAAAAAATAGTATATCAATAGAAAATTATTTTACCTGTCAGGTATAAGCACTTCACTGTATCTGAATCCGTGGATTTCATTTTTTAGAGGTTTACCGATGCAAGTTATATATCGTTGTAAGAATGTATCATTTAGATGAGGAATTTCTGCTATGTTACAAAACAAGATTTGAAAGGCAGTACTTTAACATCGGACAGAAGGTTTTCCGGTTGTGCAATTTAAAGTACTAATTTTTTTCCTGTATAATGGATCAATGAAAACTTATGTAAAAAGTTACAGAAAATATAAAATGCATAATCCAGTGAGTAATATGTGAAAAGTAGTGAAAAACAAGAAGTGATTAAGACTAAAAGTTACGCTGGCTATTACACAATCTCCTTTCTTAACATTTATTCAAACTGTACATGCATCTGTAAGCTTCCGAACGACGTTTTTTGTGCTTGATTCAATTTTTTCTGGACTTGTAAAAAAAGAGTAATTATGTGCAAGAACAAAGGATCTAATAATCCACAAGATTACACTAAAGTAGATTCCTAAAAAATATATTTCTTATTTTATACTTAACTTGCACATATTTAAACAAAATATAACGCGAGAAAAGTTTCCAAATAATTCAAACACACGAAAGGTACTATCGGTGGAAATATAATCGGTTTCAAGTTGTTTTCCATGGTATCAGTTCTTTTTATTGTACTAATGATAAAATGTATCAATTATAGTTTCCAGACATTTAAAAAAATACAATGTTGTCTTACGTTACTGAACACACGGCTAAAACAGTTAAAATATGGTTGAAACATAAGAAGATTCATAATTTCGATTGATCTATACAATCACCAGACTTTAACCCCATAAAAATTTATGAAGTGAAATGGAACGATCGATAAAAGGTCGAAAGTATGCAAACCCTGACGAATTATTTGCAGAAATATACCGAAATTGGAATTGTTCATCAGAATCAAAGCATGTCGAGAAGATGTCAAAAGGTTATTGATAGTAAGGAATACATTTTATTTTTATTTAAAAATTTTTGCCGCGCTATATTTTGCTCAAATATGTACAAGTTAAATATAAGATGACAAATATATTTTTTCGAAACTGTCTTTAGCGTATATCCTGGCTGATCGTTAAATTCTCTATTATACGTAATTACTTTTTTTCTTCCAACTTGGAATATAATAAAACATATAAAACTGAATCAAAGACGAAAAACGCCATCGTTCAGAAACTTTTTTCCGCAGCTGCATATATTTTTGATTTCGTATTCAAATATAACAGTAGAAACAAGTGATAAAAGTAAAAAAATAAATAAACTAACACAAAAAATTGTGCATACGTTCTAATAATCATTTTACTTAAAATGAGCAAATGTTTAGTGACTTATGGACGAGAGTATACAATCTGTTTGAATTCGAGAATGTCACGATACTCTGACGAAATTAAAGTGCAATACTAACAAAACCTCGAAACCAAAGCAACATTGTATACGGCTCTAAACTCGGAAGCCTCGAAATAATAATTCAATTGTAATCGTAGTCGCGAAAGTCTAAAAAAATCTTGTTATACTATGATCACAATCAACAAAACCTATTAACTAAAGATACCCTATAACTTCCATTACACTAATTAAACATCAGCTTCGACTACTAATACTCCTAACCCGAAACTACTAGTTACCTTACCACCTGAAGAATCGAAACTTCTTAGCGTCACCACCTACAATCCCAACGATGCTCATGCTCTGCGAAACTCCGCGTGGTCGTTGTCGACATCGAAATCCTCACACCCACCCTGGCTCGTTTTCTTCGTTCCCCGCAGAGGCGACATCGGCTTAGCTCGCAAGCTCAGCCCCGTGTGCTCCCTACTTGCGTCGTTCGTTCCGTGAAAAAAGCGTTGGGAGCTAGGTCTGGGTGTAAACGGTAGCCGTGTAGCGGCAAGACACGAGCATGCTACACGACACACGCACGCACGGTCAGATGAATGGCTCGAAAGGTGGGTGTTATGGGTGCACAGTGTGAGCATCGGAGCTCGGAGAAACGTCCTCGGTTAAACGACAACTACAGCACCGGTGGCTTCTTCACGGCCATGTGTCCGGTGTGGTCGGTTGTGTGCGCAGCGACTGGTAATTAAACAACGACTAGCGACCATTAGCCCATTATCATATTCATGAACACGGAAAGTGCATCCCGATTCCTCGTCCGGTTCCTCTCGGCGACGATCCACCTAGGCTGTTTATACGGGCTGTGTTACGCGGAGCTTCTCTCCTCCTCTCACTGACCCTACGTCCCATCGCAAAGATATCTTATGGGGCCACGCGACTACCCCGGTGGCCCCACCACCCCATTTGAACGAGAGAAAGTACGGAGTGTTACCATAGTGTATATGTACATACATATAGACGCGCTAGGTTCACGACAGAATAGCTTAGCAATGTGTTTTAGAGCGGGATTAAGAGGACGAGCTACGGTGAGAGCGTGCAGATATTTGCACGCTCCGCTTCCGACCGACTGCTAATGGAGTTGATTGTTTCGTATGAACAACCACGAGGTATATACATATATATGTGGTAGAATACAGGAGCGTATGCGTGGCGATAGATGTTTGAATCTCAATTTCGAGTAAATCTGAAGTTTTTCGTTATTGTGAAAATTCGAATTATTTCAAACTAATATGATACCTAAAAAGTATCTCGGAAGTTTTATTGTTGTTTCGATAGGTTTGAGATCGTGAGTCCTAAGTTTTGATTCTTTAAACATTTCATAAGTCTTCAATAAATTTTGAAAGTTTGGTAAGTATTTGAGTATTTTACAATACGAGTACAGAATATATTTAATTTTTTATGTAAACGATATTGCTTGAACAAAGACATTCAAAATGTTTGCAAGATATTGAATATTTATCAAGATTACAAGTCCGATAAAAAATTTCAAGATTTTGGAAACCTGCTAAGGTTTCTAAGAGTTTCAAGACATATTGAAATATTAAATATTCAAGACTTATTAAGACTATAGTCTTTTAAGATTTCTAAGACTTTGAAAATATATCGAAACCTTAAAGACTCAAAACTTATTAGAACTCAATATTCAAGATTTTCAAAACATTTAAGATTCCCGAAACTTCCAAAACGTATCGAAACTTTAAAAATCCAAGATTTAAGACTTATCAAGACTTTCAAAAGTTTCGAGTACCATATTTGAAGTGATTTGAATTTTTATTATTGAACATATTTATTATTTCATATCAATTTTCATTATATATATTCGAAGTTATTCGGTGTTTCGAAAGACAAAAAGGAATTTACTCGTCTAATATCAGGTTGATGTAAAAATTCGTGTAATCCTTTGAGATTCTGCATTCGGATTATTTGAATTTCTTGCTGATATTTGGAACTAAACGAAAGAATGTGTGAAGAAACGCACATCATAAGCAAATTATAGAAGTAAATTAAATAAAAAGATAAACCTCGGTTCGCTAATAGAGTGACATAAACAACAAAAGTAAATTTTTTAGGAAATCGGTTTGAAATTTTTTTTGTAGAAGTTTTTAATTACTCAAGCATTTAGTAATTAAAAAATTTTTTCTTTTACAAATTTAGTTAACCATTTTTTAACTCAGTTTTTTCTTTTAGATACAAGTAGGTCACTTTTGGAATGATTTGTTACGTATCAAAATTGACGATTCTTTAGATGTACCACTTTTCTAGCAAACCGATGAAACATCTGTATTCTATATATTTTCGACAATGGAATCAAGGTAAACGAAGTTTTGGAAGAGTTTGAAGTGTTTATGAATCAAGTTCGCTCAAGATTAGACGATTCTTTAAAAAAAAGAAATGAAATAAAAAATTTTTCGGTTTTCAAGACAAACCAACTGTGACAGAATCATAGGTTTTGACCAAAATAAACTTTTTAAACAATCCTGCAAATGCATAAAGAACTGCGAATTGTAAATTAAATAATTGTCTTAATACTTCATTTGGAAACGTTTGAGAGCACTTTCACACTTTTATTCAGTTAAAATTCGGTTCATTTTAATTTTAATATATCAAACAAAAATTTTACTGTACAAAAAATGATTTAAAGGACACAATAAAGCATGAGATATTGTTGTAATGAACAAAAATCACGATAATAATTATTTCGAACTGAAACCTAGTGAATACAAACAGCTATCGCAAACTCAATTATTGCTTAAATTAGAGCTCTTCCATTAGATTATCAGGATTTATAATTTGGTAACGCGACACCGAGCTTATGGTTTATTAACTTTAGAAGAATGTACATTTATAATGCACAATCGTAAATACTGAATCCTGTGGCGGATAGGCAGCGACCAGAAAATCAATGCATTTTAATCCTATTGTTTCTTAGTGAAGTACTAATTCACCGTGCTTGCAAGACCAACTTTCTCGTCTCGCCCACGCCAATCTCTAGGAAGGGATTTGAATTTTGAGCGAGCGATTGTCAGATTCTTTTTTTTTTTTCATAACCGATGTAGATCCCATCCTGCGAGCTGTCAAGATGCATTCCACACAAAAATAACAGAAATTAATCCCCGAGGGAAGCGTTATTGTTTACACTTCGTAGAAGATTACATATATAGGTAGTCGCGTAACATTGGAAATCACTTCGGTGGATTCTATACATGAGAATAATAAAAAAAATTCATATGGACACATATCCTATTTGATTTTGTTTCCGAGTTATAACGATTTTCTTCTTTTAACAAGTTGTATCTGTATACTTTTACAAGAGATGCTCAAAATGATTTGTTTGCATCTGAATACAAGCTTGGAGATATTTTATCATTGACTATCTTACTCTTTTCATTTCTTCAGGTAATGTTTGTATGTTATGGAAGATTTGTTCGATTTTCTCACGAAGTATTTCGACACTATCACCGAGCGTTTTATTCAAGATGGATTTCAAACGACCCCATAATTAATAATCCATTGGACAGAAAACTATGAAATGGAAGTGGTCGAGGAAAAAGTATGTGTAAAAGACAACAATATTCGTATGGTAAGAGAGTTATGGAGCGTTCAGATTGTTGAATCTTGGAATTTTAAAGTTTTAATACATGTTGTAAGTTTTGGAAATCATAAAAGTTTTAAAAGCCTTAATAAATCTTCAATTTTGTATCTTAATAAGACTTGAGTTTTTAAGGTTACAGTACGTTTTGAAAGTTTTGGAAATCTTAAAAGTCTTGAGTATTAAATCTTAGTAAGTCTTGAGTCTTTAAAGTTTCAATACATTTTTAAACTCTTGGAAATTTTAAAAGTCTTGACAAATTCTGAATATTAAATTTTAGTAAATTTTAAATAATTAAATTTTCGATACGTCTCAAAAATTTTGGAAATCTTGAGAGTTTTGAAAGCCTTGGTAAGTCTTCAATTTTGTGTCTTAATAAGTCTTGAGTCTTTAATGTTTTGATACGTTTTGACACGTTCGAAAATCTTAATCAATCTTGAATTTTAAGTTTTCAAACTTTAAATTTTGAAACTTACGATAGATTTCGAAATAAAAAAAATTTAAAGCTTGTAAAGGCTCACGCTCTCACATCTATCCAGATTTTCAAAAGTTTTAAATATCGAATTAGTTTCAAACTAACACAAAATTTTACAGTATTCGAAAAGTTCGAATCACTTCGACATTGAGATTCAAACGTCCATCGCTACTCATCAATCTTAAGCCTATACCACCTACGCAACATCAATAGTAATCTTATACCACCAGCTATTTCAATCCAAAATACCAAGCAGCGTGTCAATGGTGTATTAATTAGGTCACATTGTATCAACGCCTGAATCATGAGTAGGACGAAAGAATTCGTGGACCGGTGTCCCTGTTCCTTGCCTTCCGCTTCGAACCGAGCCGCGGTATAGTTTTCGATCATTTATCACAGCGAGCCGTGAGCATAAATCGAAAATAGTAGCTCTTCGTTTCTTTCCGAGTCGGTTGTCGACGGGTCTACAGGTCGTGGATCCTGTCGACCGGGGTCATCGTAAGCCAGCATTACGAGGCGAAAAAGCGTCAGTCGAAAAAATTACGCGGCGGATTCCTGTGGACCTCCCGCATACACACACATTTTGGACCGTCCAAAGACAGACATACAGACGGTGATCAAATTATTACGACCATTTGAAAATTATGTAGAAGAAAGTAACCAAATAGGGAATACCATTTTGTTTTTCAATTGTCAATTTAGATTCTTACAAAATCAGTTGCAACAAATGAAAAGTATTTAAAAGTATTTTTCTACTTACTGTAAAAACTTCTACGAATATAATGTGTTATACAAAATTTGTCGAAGTAGTGTTAACACTGTTAGTGAAGTCAACTACCGGAATTACATGAGTAACGTTTGAAACAAATTCAAAAATGTACAGCGTATTTCCGAACTATTAGTACAAGCGGCAAGGGAGTGACTCTACATTAAAAGTTAGTCAAATAGAATAATAACATTTTGTCGTTTCGAGCTTCGTTTCCGAATAAAATCAATGTTGAAGATCTACTGAGCACACATACACTACCATATTATCTCACATCTACGGCATACAAATCTTATTGTGTTGCTCGTGTCGCTATTTTGATTTATTGCATTAGGTAATACTAAGGGATGAACATAGAAATCAAATTATTTCTTCGTCAAGAATTTTTTTTATTAATGTATAAATTACTGGAAATGACCCCCATTCTTTTGCCAATATAATTGTGCTATACGTATTACACTCTTGTGAATGTTTTCTAGGTATTTTTCCCATTTTCAAGTGTTCGAATGCAAACGGTATTTTCCCTTTGAACTGCTACCCTACTCGTATTTTCTTGCTGATAAATAAGGGACTATACACGACTCCATAAGTAAAAATCCATTAATGTCAAGTATGAAGATCGTGGTGGCCAAGCTACGTTACCTTCTCAATGTTCATCCCTTAATTTTATCTAATGTAATAAGAACACCAACACGAGCGATACAATGATATTCATATACCGTAGATGTGAAATCATGTGTTAGTGTACGTGTATTCGGCAGATCTTCAACATTGATTTTTTCGGAAACGAAGCCTCAGACAAAAAAAGGATATGCTTCTTTTCGACTTATTTTTGCATGTAGAATCACCCCCTTGCTGTTTGTTACACTAGTTCGGAAACGCTCTATGTACAAGAGTTATAAAATGTTTATTACAAGCATACACTTACGTGGAGGCCACGGAAGTATTTGAACAGTTAGTGGTTATACCATTGATACGAATTAATATTTAACATGTTTTTCAAACGATAATTCTCGTTTCAAATTCATAATTAAGGATAGAAATGATTGGAGACGAACTAAAACAAAGCTGGTGACTGCATACCGCTAGCTCTATCGAGAGAGCATAGATACCATAAATTATTTATATAAATTAATAGAATCTTAATAGGTATCGGAAAACTCTCTGCAATCGATCTCTACTATAAAAATTAAATAAATTAAAACTTGAGGCATTCTCAACCAACGAAATCTTTCTATTAAGTTAAGTCTTTATGAAACAGGAATTATATTATTACATTGTTATTATATACTTTGTGCATAAAAATACTTTTGAGAGGTAGTATACACAGGGTGGTCTACGCAATTGTAAAAACTCTGTTATTAATGCATTTAAGAAAAAATACCAAAGGAGAATAATAAATGGCTCGAAGAGCAGTATATCTGTAGGTCCTTAGATTTTTTTAAGTACAACAGTGCATGTGCAATTAACGATTGCATTAATTCTTTAAATGGAAATGCGTAGTTTAGTCGCACAGATCGATTCCTCTGTTCATTCTACGTAAAAAATTATTGAGGTACTATAGCAAAAAAATTATTAGTTTTCAAAATGTTTTCAGAAAATGTCTTTATTGAAGAAGATGCTCAAACGCTTCACGACTATGTTGTAAAGGTAAACACTGTTTTGACATTGTTGTTATACGTATCGTAACTCGAGTACGAAAACTAAGAATTTGAAAAATTGTGATTGTATTTCACTAAATAAAAGAAAATGTATTTTAACAGTGACACATTTTTTGAAAGTGTCTCGAGAACTAATAACTTTTTTTGTCACGGTACTCCAATAACTTTTTACGTAGAATGAACAGAGGAATCGATTTGTCTAACAAAAAGTATGCATTTCCATTTAAAGAAATGATACAATGGTTAATTGCGCATGCACTGCTTTCTTTTTTAAATCTAAGGGCCTACAGATGTACTGTTTTTCGATTTTTGTCTTTCTTCTTTGGTATTTTTTCGTAAATGTATTAATAACGGAGTTATGACCTGAAACAATTGCGTGGACCACCCTGTATGTAAAAAAATATAGATATGCTTTCCTCAAATATAAATTAAATAAACATTTCTTTTCATAGAAACTAAAATAATAAACTTGTATTACTGCCTATATGACCAATAGAAACAAATACAAGTATGTGCGTTAACTATATTTTCATTAGTAAGGAATTTCTTCAGTTTAACAAATTTGTGCCACAGGTTGTAAAAATACGGTAGTATAATGAAATTAATATACACATGAATTTACATTGTATCCACCTTATTCTTTACTTCTTTTTCTTCGTGTCTTTTCTTCTCGGGATTTCATTGATTTCCGCGTTCGATAATGTAGACAGCGATACTGGTCGCGCGTCACGATCGGATATCACGATACGCGATTTAGACGGGCCGGTGCAACAGCCAGGTGACCGAACCACTGTTGATTGACAGTTGGATAAACACGTTGGAAAGTTCTCGGAGTCGAATTCTTCGCGTACAATCGACCAGTCACTGAGAGCTTCTTTCGTCTCGATCGCTTCCCTATGCCTTCTCTTCGGTCTTTCTTCCTACGAAAATATTCGAAACAAACCATTTTGGATGGGCCATTACCGAACACCGCAACAGGGAAACGTGTGTCGGACAACGTAGATATATGTATCTCTATGTTGTATAAATAAATAGAGAATCTAATTGATTGAATGTTTATAATTGAAAATGGTATCATGATGAAAAGAAAATTTAGTTCTATTTAAGGGGGCTTTCTAATATAACGTGTTAAAGAAATACGTCTTGTAATGCACTCATTTTGGTACATATTTGTAGCGTACTTATTATTGTAAACATTCTAATACTCGCATTTTTTCATACGATGCGATGACGTACACACAGCGAGGCATAAAATTCTCCCCTCTTCACTGATTAGGCACATGAGTGTGCAAACTTAGGTATCAAAGAGCGAACTTTTTAGCAAAAAGAATCAGTCTCTACTACTTATGTTTTACGTTTTTTGAAAATTTTCTCCTAGCTTTAACTCACGCAGCCTACTACCTTCATAGACGGTAATTCCAAGTACACACAATGCTACCTGATAAAGGAACTATCGCTTCTAAGAACAGGTCTACATACTCACTATTAAGGACAATTAAGATTAGACCAGGTTTACGATATGGACATGATTCTTCGCTAATTATGATTTCAATACGCGTCTTAATGTTTTCTTCGTTAATTTCTCTTTGTTGACAGGAAGGCTCCAAAATTTCTAACAAGGGCAGAGAATATGGAATTCCTTCCTGCATCTCAATAATAATTGACGTATCATAAACCCGCGCGAGCGATCAGTCCCGTTAAACTGGGTTTCTTTGTAAACCTAGAGTAGCTAAACAGACTCCCTCACTCTTTCAAGGCGGAAAATGGGTTGGCTGAGGCCCTAATTTTCGTTGAGAGCCTTGGTCTTCCACCTAACCACTTAACCTTCACACAGAACCGATGATCAAACCCTTTGGAATGAGGTCGAAGGGCATAAAATACGAACATTGAGTTCGCGACGAGGATTATTAAGATTATTATTAGAACAAGTAAAACCAAATTATAACTTCATGAACGTCATGACGAAGTAGAGTTAAACTATTAATTAAATTGCGAAAAAAAGAATAAGTTCAGGCGATCAGACAGTTGTTAAATCATTCAGTAATTCAAGACATCCGTGTCAGAATCGTATATACACTTTCCCAAATAAGAGAAAAGGAAAGTTTCTACTTGACTACTTCTAGCAAATGGATCTCAGCTATATCGACCCACTCACATCAAGTATTTTTGAAAATATACCTTTCGACAGCGACAAATCTGGGCAGAAAGTTTCTGATTATCGGGAACCTAGTGCATCGAAATCAAGTGCCTTTGCCTCACCCTTATGTACCTCTGCTTATGTATTTGTGGGGTAGCGACATCTCACTATCAAGGCCAAGTATGAATGCGCATTCCAATATTTTATTTTTACATTTTTTTATAGTTTAACTTCTCGAAAATATGTCCGCGAAGTTTTTAAGTCTAATTCTCAAAATTGGCAGTAGTATTATGCCTCCAATATGTACTCATATATGTACTATAACAGATTCCGTCTTCTTGACTATTGTGTAAAAGAATTTATGATCGGACAAAATTCAATACACGATATCAACCCGTCAATTTCAGCTGTTAACAACAAATGAAATATGTTGTGGGCCAACAACAATTCCCAATGCATACATGATTTGCAGTAGTGATAAAAATAACCATCATTGAAGGCAGAAATTTCAATAGTTTCTGCTCTAGAATGTGTATGTAGTGGTGATGTTCTGAAAGTTTGATAGAGAGGATAGGTGGAAAAGGAAAAGTAATGTTTCGTCCGGGGTATCCTAGTGGACTCATCGTTAAGGCATCCTAGGAGACCCGTGCCTTAGACGCGGGGAAATGAGGGATTCAGGTTAGAACAGGTCTATATAGGAATAGGACCTTTCGCAAGAGCTAACGCGAGAATATAATTATGGAGCGTAGAAGGACCGCTACAAAAGTATTATGCATGTTTTGGAGTCAAAGATCAAACTTTCATTATTATTCTGTGTATTTCCTTCAGTACACCTTTTCATCAGATCATTGGACGTTTATTAATCATAAATAAATGAATTTCGTCTTGTATTAGGTTGTTACATATGAAACGTCCGACTTTTAAAATGAACTTCAAACAGGTTTATCTTGATTAAAACTAAACTTTATTAATCAAAGTAATTTCCATTATAATTTATACACTTTTTCTAACGAGTTACAAGTTTTGTAATTCCATTTTTGTAGAAGCTTGAATCTCTGGAGTTTATGAATTCCTCGAAAGCACTTTTGACCGCCTCTTCATTATTGAACGTTTTTTTTTTATGAAGAAAGAGTTTAAGGTGTTTGAAGAGATGAAAATCTGTCGGTGATAAGTCCAACGAGGTTGTGCTAATGTCTCGTATTTTATGGTACTTAGCTTCTGCACTACTAATTGCGATACATGTGGACGAGCGTTATCGTGAAGCAGAATTGGACCTTTACGGTTGAGCAGTGCGGGCTGTTTTTCGCATAACTTCATAGCATGACTTCTATTTTTTCACAATTTCTTGTGGAGTTAATTGTTTCTCCTATGTGTAGGAAACTGTAGTGCATAACACCGGCCATTGTCCACCAAACAGTAACCATTCGCTTCTTTGAGTGCAGTTTCGGCTTTGGCATGTGTTGTGGAGATTCATCGTGATCCAACCAGAGTATAGAACGTTTCCAATTATTATCATAAATGATCCATTTCTCATCACATGTTATAATACGATTCAAAAATGGCTCCTTATTATTCCTCAAAAGCAGAGAATTACAGATTCCCTGCCGCTGGTTTTTCTGTCTATCTTTTAATTCATGCGGAATCTACTTTTCGAGTTTCTTCACCTTATCAGTCACCTGAAAATGACTGGAAACTGTAGCAATACTCACGTTCATTTCTCTGACAAGTTCTTGCACTGTTTGGCGTGGATTTGCTTCAATCAGAATCTTCAATTCTTCGTCGTCTACAGTTGTTTCCGGCCGTCCACGCTTTTCACAAGAGAGGCTTTCATCGCTATCCATGAACTTTTCATACCCTTGTGCGCAATTGTGCGTTCATTAACCGCATTTTCACTCAACACTTCATTTTCCCAATAGCAACTGTGGTGTTATCTCCATTTTCCCAGTGGTATAAGAAAAAAACTCGAAAATCGCGTTGATTCATGCTGATATTCAAACCGTGTAAAACCATGGTTGAAAACGTAAATAAAACAAATGAAGATGCCGCCGTATAGAACAAATGATGATCTTTAAAATGATACCTCATACATCCATGAGCACGAAAACATTAATAAACTGTAAAGCTCCAAAGTGTTAGTACTGAAAAATCGGACATTTCATATGTAACAACCTAATATTACAACATAAACAGTGGTCAAGCAGCATATATACATGCAGTCCTTATTGCTAGTGAACAGAAATGTGCTCCAATGCAGAAAAGCAGACATCGACAGCTGTCACTGTAAAACCTATTACATTGGTAATTTTAAAATTCAAAAATTTCCTGTTACCTACTTATTTTTCATACATTGAAGAAGTGACAAATTAAAAAATATCAATTTTCTGAAAGTGTTAGACACAAACTTCTCCTTAACGCGTTCAACATTGACAGGCCTTCATATCGGTAATCGTTTTCGATATTTATACGCCCATTCATTTGAACAAATTTTGTTTACACAAAAGTAATCAAAAAACTGATAAAATATCGAATACTCATCAAACTCTGTCGGAATTCTTACGACTTTCAAACCTACAATGACACTCGTTAATATTCGCACATCCCTTAAGGCAACAACTTTTTTAGAATCGGACTAAACGATTTTTTGAAAAATTAGAAGGATTAGTTTATTTATAAGGTTTAGTTACACTAAATTGTAATTGATCGGAATTACGAAGAAAATAGTAAATGTCGTTTTTGTAACCTTCTTATCTGAGATTTAAAAAAAAAATCTATTTTTTGAGAGTGCTAGACTGTAACCTCCCCTTAATTGGCACAGTATGATTTAAAATCGTAGATTAAACTTGAAGATAATAAATAAAGGATACAATTTTTCCAAAACATACTCTTCGTTACCATGTATAACGCACGTATAAAGCAATTGAGATATGTACATAAAAAATATGAAATAACACTTCAGGAAATGTCTAGGAGAGCATTAAGTCCATTAGTTGCAATTAACATAGGACTTCAACGTTAAACTTCAACTTTATGCTCATAATTTATAAACACGCCTAAACCTTTATTGAAATTTATCGCGAACAACTTGATTAACACGCAATAAAACGCCACTCTCGGCTTTAATTTATAGAAATGTTAACATTAATTTACGTTCATCTGTCGATACATCGAAGTGTCGCTTATGGATTGTCGTGAAACAAAATTCTGGCTCGTTCACGTTGATCGACCGGGAGATTTCCATATAGTCAACGAACGTAGTACGCAACGACACGTTATTTATTGCATCGATAATGTAAACACGGCATGCCAACTCTTTTATTACACTTTATTATTATTCTACTGATAGATCAGCATACATTTGAATGTTGCACATAACAGCTACCGTTTACCTTCTCGTCGACTGTTATCTCAATAATTGAATCTGTTCCGTTTGCTAAATTGCAGTTACATGAAAACGTAGATCTTTGACGACACGCTAGCAATTACGCGTTCCATGGATAAGAATTTATGTTTGTTGGTATACGTTGTTATGCTTTTACGGTAGGCTGACACATTGAGTTGTTACATAGTTCTAAGAATAAAATTCGTTAATATCTTTATTATTCAAACTATCGACGACTGTGGGTATTCATAATTCGTCGAAGTTTAGAGTTCTTTTCTTTTTTTCTTTTTGGTTGAATATGCAAAGGGCTGTTTCGACTAACAAGGAAACTCTAGGTAGAGGTGTCAGCATCCTCTCTTTTTTCGTTTTTACTTACAGTACTGGGCACAGAAATTCTGCCACCTCAATACCTTCTCCCCTTTTTTAGCTTTATCGATTTTTATGAAGACATTTAAGAGATTATGCAATCTCTTGAAGTTAATTTTTTGCATAAAACTGTAAGATTTTTGTATAATTTGAAACAGAAAAAATCTCTTCATCCCACCAAGGATATATGTTTCAAAATGTAAACGTTGTTACATAACTTATAATAGATACGTAGGATCGATCAAAGTGATTAAGATCATTTTCTGTTTGATGGAAAGGTAATAATAATCGAATATTAAAAAATTAATTTTTTATTATAAACCCGTACCGGTGATTTTCAGACGAGTTTAGCTGAACGTTGCATGTAATTTTCAGAAGTCTATAGTTGAATACCGCAACGGTCTACTATTTAAACGTGCGTAAATATAAAAGATATTGCTTATGTATGATACTTATAACCATTTGTTGTTTAAAATTTTGAAAAGATTAAATATTACAAACGCATGGTGAAAAATTGATAAAAAGTTGCTGGCAATATTAAAAGTGATAGAGCTACTGAGCTCCATTAAATATATTTTTTAGAAACAAATATGAAGAATTTACTATAACATTCTTACAGATTTATTTTATATAATAATTTTACGTGGTATCTAATATTGACTTGAAATATATGAATATATTCCTAAATTAAGGAATATTAACATAAGTTACCAACATTAGAAATGAAATATAATATTTAATAATAATGTTTTTTAATGTGGTACTTTATAACAAAAAATATTATAATATTATAATATATGATAAAAGATAATATTTGATAAAAGCATGCAATAAAATTGAGACATAGAGAAAAAATTATAATATTTAATAAAAATATGCGGTAGAACTATGCTGTCAATACTCAGTTACAGATTTTGAAATGACGTTGACCGACATTCTTATTAAAAATGTAAAATGACATAGGTTTACATTAGCGGTATTCAGCTAAAAGATTTAAGACGACGTATGTAGGTCTACACGACCGATCTCAAATATGTTAATAATAAAAATGTTTCTTCTGCGAACAAGAAACGAAGAAGTGAGAAAAATCGGATTCGCCCTAAAATTCGGATAACATAAAAATCTCTGAAAAGGATTGAAATTTTCGTAACCAAATTTTTAAAAGCAGCGTGAAAAAATATAATTCAGTGACAGTGAAATCTTAACACTCGTGACTCCTTCGTAATTTTGGTACTTCGCGAAATCTAGCATTGTATTGTCGTTGCCTGTGACTCTAAATCATCAAAAGCGTTAAGAGATCGCCGCGAAATATCTCATCAGAAGTTACGAAAGATTTAAGAAGAAATGGCATAATTTTATTCGCCACTATTGTGAAGAAGACACAGAGTTCAGCTATACAAAGCGAAGTCTAATGACGCGAAGCTTTGTTCCGAAAGGGTTAAGACTTGCTAAGTTTAGATCTCTTCAATTTCTACAATAATATATGTATATTTATCACTTACAAAGCGTAGTCGTGCCTGCAGTAGAGTCGCATTCCCTTCAGGAAACAGGAGTGCTGATCGTGTAGAGGCCTAGCACAAGCGCAGCACCTCAGGCACCTCGAGTGCCAAGTTCGACCGCCGACGCAGAGAACTGTGCGTTCGCGGACACGTTCTCCGCATCCGCCGCACTCCATGACGCCTGGCGACATTTCCGCTCCTATTAGACCAGCGGTACCATCTGTGGAAGCGAGATTCGGACCGGTGCCTTCGCATACACTGTCGCTCGTCATGTCTTCTACCTCTGTCTGTAAACGTTTAAATTGAAAAATTGAATTTAAAGAGAAAATATTGCTTAACACTACACTCGAGAGGATGGACTCCCCTTCGTCGTTTGATTCAACGGGGTATTTTGCTGTAAAACGTGTAGGGAAAGATGGGAGAAATACGAACATCAGGTAATTCCGAAAAACTCATAATTACTTATTTCACTCCCTTAAATATTTTTGTTTTATATGTTCGCGATTGTTTTTACTATTCTTAGTGCTGAGCAAACAGCACTAAGAAAATAATTTAAGAAAATAAATTAGACCTACGCTTTATAATTCTTGTGGTATACTTTTTATAGTGTCATGTATATTTGAACAATGGCAACTAATATGTAAATTTATTCAAACTTAATTATCTTGAGAATAATAATGTAATAGCTATCAAGGAGCGAATATCTATATTTAGTTATAATCTTTTAAGTATAAAATTTCAAGTTCGTTTTATGGATATTGCGTATGAGGTAGAGACGTCTGGATTTACCCCTTACACAATATTATGAATTAAAATATTGACTATGAAATAAAATATTTGCAGATATCATGAAAATACATTAGGAAGTACCTATGAGCGAGGGTACATCTTCGAAACTTTAAAGATAGCAATACAAAGATTGAAGGAAAAGAAAATTCCTCTCCGTCAGGCTGCAAAAGAATATAACATTCCATGGGTAACACTTTGTGATCATGTGAAAAAAGAAAATATAACCGATCCTCAACAGGGCAAGGAACCTGTTTTTAATGCAGCACAAGAAGACAAGTTAGTAAAGTATACTTTAGAATGTTCTGAAGTGTTTTATGGGATAACTATACCAAGTTAAACAAAAACAGTGTTTGATTTTGCTACTACAGTCCCTGGCCATCGAATTAGGACCACTACAAATTTTAAGCATTTTTCGCGTTTTCCGTAAAATTAAAAGGCTTGTTGAAATTGTAATGATATAATTTATTAACTAATAACATAATACACTACTACTGTACGTAATATTGTTAACACATGTTAATATCTTGTATTTCCACCCTTTGCTTTGATGACAGCTTGTGTATCCTTTCTGGCAAGCTCCGTATACATTGCTCGATCATATGCTTTATATCTTCATTATTTTCCCAAATATCTGTCATTTTTCTTTTCAACTGTGACAATGTGGTGTTTCGAGATTTATAAACTGTTTTTTTAAGTAGGCTCCAGACATTTTCTATAGCATTCATGTCGGGAGAATTTGATTATTACCACGATAGTAACAAATCAATTGTTATATATACATCATTATCAACGTATTTAGTAATAATTTGAATGACCTAAGACAATTTTCCATATATGACATACTGTTATAGGTATAAAAGTGAAATTTCCGTACGTGGTCCTAATTCGATGGCCAGGGACTGTACTAACGCTGTAAAACATAATTTCAAACAAGATGTAAAAATGGCAGGTATGGGATGGTATTACAATTTATCTTATTGTTAGTATAATACAATATGCATATATTACATAATATATCCAAAAACGATTTTATGCCAAGCGTGTCCAAAATGGGCATCAAAGAAATGTAATGAAGGTAGTTTTTCGGCAGATTTTGTGCTTATTTTTTGTGAAAAAACAGAAAAGTAGCCTGTATATACTTAGCACAGCTTATCCATAATTATCCTAACATCTGTTTGGTTTTACCCCTCTACCTATGAATAATTACGGATTCCATTTTTGTTTAAGTTTTGATTTTTATAACTCTATTTTTAATCATTCTTTGTATCAATTTTGTAAACAAATAGTTGATGTTTTATCAATAAAAATGGATTAGATATCGTTAATGTGATTCGTTTAATTTACTATTTTTCTTAAGCTATTCTTTTAAGAGATCCGTAGGGGATTTTTCTTTTTTACAAAGAACCTGTGACATTTTTTGCAGTTAACATTTCAATAAGTGTTTACACATATTTCGATAATAGCTACAAGTCTCTTTGTCGAAAAAGAAAATTGAAATTGACAGTACACTATGCCCTCGTCAGTACAGAAACGCTTATAAAAAAGTTCGTTTCATGGAGTCCATGACTCCTGACGTTCTGCTTATCTAAAATGAAAAAACTAAGAAGAATCTTAATTAAAATTAATCTGGATATAGAAGATACTGGAAGAAAAGAAAAATATCGATATTAAAATGAATGGCTGCACTTTGAAATTTGATTCGTGGTTGGGTTTGTTTCATGATTTGATTAACTTTTAGGGATTTAAAAAAATAGAAGAAAAAAGATTTTGAATCAATTCTTGTACGGACGGAGAAAAAATAAAGGAAGATTTATATCAATTTTAGCACAGGTAGTGATGAGTATTGTAAGCCAATTGATGAAATAGATTTAAAAATATCATAGACGTTATTTTAAAAATACACAGATTTGAGAAAAACACATTTGAAGGTATGTATATTGATAATAACCATTTATTCATGTATAAATTAATCATAACTTCGTTAATTTTTGAAGTTCAGACGTTTCGTATATAATCATTCTCATTAATATTGGGACACCATTTAATGCAGAATAACTCTTTTAAAATTGCAGTTAAAATTTAAATTTAAGTGAATGAAAATTTTCATCTGTACGGAATATTTGCAAATACGTGGAAACAATTATTTTTCCTTAATGACACATAATTAAAACAGTAAAACTAAAACACAAGTACATACATATAGAATAAAATATAACATTTTTTAAATTTTATTACCTGAGATGAAAATTTAGATTTAAAAATAAAATTATCAATTGAAATAGTAGATTTAAAGAAACGTATTTTAAATTGGAATATCTACGTTCAATTATTAATTTAACAGGATGGTTCCATCTACTTTTCCAATAAGTATCAAACGTTTACTGCTTATGACAAAAATGTGTATAATTGAAATTCAGTAACTCTTATTAATATTCACACACACTTTAAAACAAAATAACTGTTTTAAAGTTGAACCAAAAGACGTAAGCCTTTCGTTTAGAAGTTAGAAAAATTAGTTTAC
>CATORF010000647.1:27500-40710 GCA_951804975.1 Anthophora plumipes | reverse complement strand
CGGAGTTTCTCCGAGCGGCCGAGGCGAATTTTTCTAAGTCCCTGCGCGCCGTAGCCTGGCCGTACGTGCGACGCGTGTAACTTCGCCCCGTTCGGATCGTTGTTGCGCCCGATCTACGGGTCGGATCGAGGAGACAGCTATATGGTTCGCTTCGCATTGCTACTGGCTACGTGATGAGCGTGAAACATTTTGCAAAATCGAAAATTTTTCGTTCGGTCCAGGTGGAAAATTTTCAAAAAAATTTTCGGACGGACGGGAACGTTAGATCATTGTGTGGGACGCCGAGACGGACACGTACGTGCAAAAAAAGTGTATGGTCGACCTGACGGTTTTCGAGAAAAACTCAAGAAACCGACCGCTTTCGGAGTTTCTCCGAGCGGCCGAGGCGAATTTTTCTAAGTCCCTGCGCGCCGTAGGCCTGGCCGTACGTGCGACGCGTGTAACTTCGCCCGTTCGGATCGTTGTTGCGCCCGATCTACGGGTCGGATCGAGGAGACAGCTGTATGGTTCGCTTCGCATTGCTACTGGCTACGTGATGAGCGTGAAACATTTTGCAAAATCGAAAATTTTTCGTTCGGTCCAGGTGGAAAATTTTCAAAAAAATTTTCGGACGGACGGGAACGTTAGATCATTGTGTGGGACGCCGAGACGGACACGTACGTGCAAAAAAAGTGTATGGTCGACCTGACGGTTTCGAGAAAAACTCAAGAAACCGACCGCTTTCGGAGTTTCTCCGAGCGGCCGAGGCGAATTTTTCTAAGTCCCCTGCGCGCCGTAGCCTGGCCGTACGTGCGACGCGTGTAACTTCGCCCGTTCGGATCGTTGTTGCGCCCGATCTACGGGTCGGATCGAGGAGACAGCTATATGGTTCGCTTCGCATTGCTACTGGCTACGTGATGAGCGTGAAACATTTTGCAAAATCGAAAATTTTTCGTTCGGTCCAGGTGGAAAATTTTCAAAAAAATTTTCGGACGGACGGGAACGTTAGATCATTGTGTGGGACGCCGAGACGGACACGTACGTGCAAAAAAAGTGTATGGTCGACCTGACGGTTTTCGAGAAAAACTCAAGAAACCGACCGCTTTCGGAGTTTCTCCGAGCGGCCGAGGCGAATTTTTCTAAGTCCCTGCGCGCCGTAGCCTGGCCGTACGTGCGACGCGTGTAACTTCGCCCGTTCGGATCGTTGTTGCGCCCGATCTACGGGTCGGATCGAGGAGACAGCTATATGGTTCGCTTCGCATTGCTACTGGCTACGTGATGAGCGTGAAACATTTTGCAAAATCGAAAATTTTTCGTTCGGTCCAGGTGGAAAATTTTCAAAAAAATTTTCGGACGGACGGGAACGTTAGATCATTGTGTGGGACGCCGAGACGGACACGTACGTGCAAAAAAAGTGTATGGTCGACCTGACGGTTTTCGAGAAAAACTCAAGAAACCGACCGCTTTCGGAGTTTCTCCGAGCGGCCGAGGCGAATTTTTCTAAGTCCCTGCGCGCCGTAGCCTGGCCGTACGTGCGACGCGTGTAACTTCGCCCGTTCGGATCGTTGTTGCGCCCGATCTACGGGTCGGATCGAGGAGACAGCTATATGGTTCGCTTCGCATTGCTACTGGCTACGTGATGAGCGTGAAACATTTTGCAAAATCGAAAATTTTTCGTTCGGTCCAGGTGGAAAATTTTCAAAAAAATTTTCGGACGGACGGGAACGTTAGATCATTGTGTGGGACGCCGAGACGGACACGTACGTGCAAAAAAAGTGTATGGTCGACCTGACGGTTTTCGAGAAAAACTCAAGAAACCGACCGCTTTCGGAGTTTCTCCGAGCGGCCGAGGCGAATTTTCTAAGTCCCTGCGCGCCGTAGCCTGGCCGTACGTGCGACGCGTGTAACTTCGCCCGTTCGGATCGTTGTTGCGCCCGATCTACGGGTCGGATCGAGGAGACAGCTATATGGTTCGCTTCGCATTGCTACTGGCTACGTGATGAGCGTGAAACATTTTGCAAAATCGAAAATTTTTCGTTCGGTCCAGGTGGAAAATTTCAAAAAAATTTTCGGACGGACGGGAACGTTAGATCATTGTGTGGGACGCCGAGACGGACACGTACGTGCAAAAAAAGTGTATGGTCGACCTGACGGTTTTCGAGAAAAACTCAAGAAACCGACCGCTTTCGGAGTTTCTCCGAGCGGCCGAGGCGAATTTTTCTAAGTCCCTGCGCGCCGTAGCCTGGCCGTACGTGCGACGCGTGTAACTTCGCCCGTTCGGATCGTTGTTGCGCCCGATCTACGGGTCGGATCGAGGAGACAGCTGTATGGTTCGCTTCGCATTGCTACTGGCTACGTGATGAGCGTGAAACATTTTGCAAAATCGAAAATTTTTCGTTCGGTCCAGGTGGAAAATTTTCAAAAAAATTTCGGACGGACGGGAACGTTAGATCATTGTGTGGGACGCCGAGACGGACACGTACGTGCAAAAAAAGTGTATGGTCGACCTGACGGTTTTCGAGAAAACTCAAGAAACCGACCGCTTTCGGAGTTTCTCCGAGCGGCCGAGGCGAATTTTTCTAAGTCCCTGCGCGCCGTAGCCTGGCCGTACGTGCGACGCGTGTAACTTCGCCCGTTCGGATCGTTGTTGCGCCCGATCTACGGGTCGGATCGAGGAGACAGCTATATGGTTCGCTTCGCATTGCTACTGGCTACGTGATGAGCGTGAAACATTTTGCAAAATCGAAAATTTTTCGTTCGGTCCAGGTGGAAATTTTCAAAAAAATTTTCGGACGGACGGGAACGTTAGATCATTGTGTGGGACGCCGAGACGGACACGTACGTGCAAAAAAAGTGTATGGTCGACCTGACGGTTTTCGAGAAAAACTCAAGAAACCGACCGCTTTCGGAGTTTCTCCGAGCGGCCGAGGCGAATTTTTCTAAGTCCCTGCGCGCCGTAGCCTGGCCGTACGTGCGACGCGTGTAACTTCGCCCGTTCGGATCGTTGTTGCGCCCGATCTACGGGTCGGATCGAGGAGACAGCTATATGGTTCGCTTCGCATTGCTACTGGCTACGTGATGAGCGTGAAACATTTTGCAAAATCGAAAATTTTTCGTTCGGTCCAGGTGGAAAATTTTCAAAAAAATTTTCGGACGGACGGGAACGTTAGATCATTGTGTGGGACGCCGAGACGGACACGTACGTGCAAAAAAAGTGTATGGTCGACCTGACGGTTTTCGAGAAAAACTCAAGAAACCGACCGCTTTCGGAGTTTCTCCGAGCGGCCGAGGCGAATTTTTCTAAGTCCCTGCGCGCCGTAGCCTGGCCGTACGTGCGACGCGTGTAACTTCGCCCGTTCGGATCGTTGTTGCGCCCGATCTACGGGTCGGATCGAGGAGACAGCTGTATGGTTCGCTTCGCATTGCTACTGGCTACGTGATGAGCGTGAAACATTTTGCAAAATCGAAAATTTTTCGTTCGGTCCAGGTGGAAAATTTTCAAAAAAATTTTCGGACGGACGGGAACGTTAGATCATTGTGTGGGACGCCGAGACGGACACGTACGTGCAAAAAAAGTGTATGGTCGACCTGACGGTTTTCGAGAAAAACTCAAGAAACCGACCGCTTTCGGAGTTTCTCCGAGCGGCCGAGGCGAATTTTTCTAAGTCCCTGCGCGCCGTAGCCTGGCCGTACGTGCGACGCGTGTAACTTCGCCCGTTCGGATCGTTGTTGCGCCCGATCTACGGGTCGGATCGAGGAGACAGCTATATGGTTCGCTTCGCATTGCCTACTGGCTACGTGATGAGCGTGAAACATTTTGCAAAATCGAAAATTTTTCGTTCGGTCCAGGTGGAAAATTTTCAAAAAATTTTCGGACGGACGGGAACGTTAGATCATTGTGTGGGACGCCGAGACGGACACGTACGTGCAAAAAAAGTGTATGGTCGACCTGACGGTTTTCGAGAAAAACTCAAGAAACCGACCGCTTTCGGAGTTTCTCCGAGCGGCCGAGGCGAATTTTTCTAAGTCCCTGCGCGCCGTAGCCTGGCCGTACGTGCGACGCGTGTAACTTCGCCCGTTCGGATCGTTGTTGCGCCCGATCTACGGGTCGGATCGAGGAGACAGCTGTATGGTTCGCTTCGCATTGCTACTGGCTACGTGATGAGCGTGAAACATTTTGCAAAATCGAAAATTTTTCGTTCGGTCCAGTGGAAAATTTTCAAAAAAATTTTCGGACGGACGGGAACGTTAGATCATTGTGTGGGACGCCGAGACGGACACGTACGTGCAAAAAAAGTGTATGGTCGACCTGACGGTTTTCGAGAAAAACTCAAGAAACCGACCGCTTTCGGAGTTTCTCCGAGCGGCCGAGGCGAATTTTTCTAAGTCCCTGGCGCGCCGTAGCCTGGCCGTACGTGCGACGCGTGTAACTTCGCCCGTTCGGATCGTTGTTGCGCCGATCTACGGGTCGGATCGAGGAGACAGCTATATGGTTCGCTTCGCATTGCTACTGGCTACGTGATGAGCGTGAAACATTTTGCAAAATCGAAAATTTTTCGTTCGGTCCAGGTGGAAAATTTTCAAAAAAATTTCGGACGGACGGGAACGTTAGATCATTGTGTGGGACGCCGAGACGGACACGTACGTGCAAAAAAAGTGTATGGTCGACCTGACGGTTTTCGAGAAAAACTCAAGAAACCGACCGCTTTCGGAGTTTCTCCGAGCGGCCGAGGCGAATTTTTCTAAGTCCCTGCGCGCCGTAGCCTGGCCGTACGTGCGACGCGTGTAACTTCGCCCGTTCGGATCGTTGTTGCGCCCGATCTACGGGTCGGATCGAGGAGACAGCTATATGGTTCGCTTCGCATTGCTACTGGCTACGTGATGAGCGTGAAACATTTTGCAAAATCGAAAATTTTTCGTTCGGTCCAGGTGGAAAATTTTCAAAAAAATTTTCGGACGGACGGGAACGTTAGATCATTGTGTGGGACGCCGAGACGGACACGTACGTGCAAAAAAAGTGTATGGTCGACCTGACGGTTTTCGAGAAAAACTCAAGAAACCGACCGCTTTCGGAGTTTCTCCGAGCGGCCGAGGCGAATTTTTCTAAGTCCCTGCGCGCCGTAGCCTGGCCGTACGTGCGACGCGTGTAACTTCGCCCGTTCGGATCGTTGTTGCGCCCGATCTACGGGTCGGATCGAGGAGACAGCTGTATGGTTCGCTTCGCATTGCTACTGGCTACGTGATGAGCGTGAAACATTTTGCAAAATCGAAAATTTTTCGTTCGGTCCAGGTGGAAAATTTTCAAAAAAAATTTTCGGACGGACGGGAACGTTAGATCATTGTGTGGGACGCCGAGACGGACACGTACGTGCAAAAAAAAGTGTATGGTCGACCTGACGGTTTTCGAGAAAAACTCAAGAAACCGACCGCTTTCGGAGTTTCTCCGAGCGGCCGAGGCGAATTTTTCTAAGTCCCTGCGCGCCGTAGCCTGGCCGTACGTGCGACGCGTGTAACTCTTCGCCCGTTCGGATCGTTGTTGCGCCCGATCTACGGGTCGGATCGAGGAGACAGCTATATGGTTCGCTTCGCATTGCTACTGGCTACGTGATGAGCGTGAAACATTTTGCAAAATCGAAAATTTTTCGTTCGGTCCAGGTGGAAAATTTTCAAAAAAATTTTCGGACGGACGGGAACGTTAGATCATTGTGTGGGACGCCGAGACGGACACGTACGTGCAAAAAAAGTGTATGGTCGACCTGACGGTTTTCGAGAAAAACTCAAGAAACCGACCGCTTTCGGAGTTTCTCCGAGCGGCCGAGGCGAATTTTTCTAAGTCCCTGCGCGCCGTAGCCTGGCCGTACGTGCGACGCGTGTAACTTCGCCCGTTCGGATCGTTGTTGCGCCCGATCTACGGGTCGGATCGAGGAGACAGCTATATGGTTCGCTTCGCATTGCTACTGGCTACGTGATGAGCGTGAAACATTTTGCAAAATCGAAAATTTTTCGTTCGGTCCAGGTGGAAAATTTTCAAAAAAAATTTTCGGACGGACGGGAACGTTAGATCATTGTGTGGGACGCCGAGACGGACACGTACGTGCAAAAAAAGTGTATGGTCGACCTGACGGTTTTCGAGAAAAACTCAAGAAACCGACCGCTTTCGGAGTTTCTCCGAGCGGCCGAGGCGAATTTTTCTAAGTCCCTGCGCGCCGTAGCCTGGCCGTACGTGCGACGCGTGTAACTTCGCCCGTTCGGATCGTTGTTGCGCCCGATCTACGGGTCGGATCGAGGAGAACAGCTATATGGTTCGCTTCGCATTGCTACTGGCTACGTGATGAGCGTGAAACATTTTGCAAAATCGAAAATTTTTCGTTCGGTCCAGGTGGAAAATTTTCAAAAAAATTTTCGGACGGACGGGAACGTTAGATCATTGTGTGGGACGCCGAGACGGACACGTACGTGCAAAAAAAGTGTATGGTCGACCTGACGGTTTTCGAGAAAAACTCAAGAAACCGACCGCTTTCGGAGTTTCTCCGAGCGGCCGAGGCGAATTTTTCTAAGTCCCTGCGCGCCGTAGCCTGGCCGTACGTGCGACGCGTGTAACTTCGCCCGTTCGGATCGTTGTTGCGCCCGATCTACGGGTCGGATCGAGGAGACAGCTGTATGGTTCGCTTCGCATTGCTACTGGCTACGTGATGAGCGTGAAACATTTTGCAAAATCGAAAATTTTTCGTTCGGTCCAGGTGGAAAATTTTCAGAAAAAATTTTCGGACGGACGGGAACGTTAGATCATTGTGTGGGACGCCGAGACGGACACGTACGTGCAAAAAAGTGTATGGTCGACCTGACGGTTTTCGAGAAAAACTCAAGAAACCGACCGCTTTCGGAGTTTCTCCGAGCGGCCGAGGCGAATTTTTCTAAGTCCCTGCGCGCCGTAGCCTGGCCGTACGTGCGACGCGTGTAACTTCGCCCGTTCGGATCGTTGTTGCGCCCGATCTACGGGTCGGATCGAGGAGACAGCTATATGGTTCGCTTCGCATTGCTACTGGCTACGTGATGAGCGTGAAACATTTTGCAAAATCGAAAATTTTTCGTTCGGTCCAGGTGGAAAATTTTCAAAAAAATTTTCGGACGGACGGGAACGTTAGATCATTGTGTGGGACGCCGAGACGGACACGTACGTGCAAAAAAAGTGTATGGTCGACCTGACGGTTTTCGAGAAAAACTCAAGAAACCGACCGCTTTCGGAGTTTCTCCGAGCGGCCGAGGCGAATTTTTCTAAGTCCCTGCGCGCCGTAGCCTGGCCGTACGTGCGACGCGTGTAACTTCGCCCGTTCGGATCGTTGTTGCGCCCGATCTACGGGTCGGATCGAGGAGACAGCTGTATGGTTCGCTTCGCATTGCTACTGGCTACGTGATGAGCGTGAAACATTTTGCAAAATCGAAAATTTTTCGTTCGGTCCAGGTGGAAAATTTTCAAAAAAATTTTCGGACGGACGGGAACGTTAGATCATTGTGTGGGACGCCGAGACGGACACGTACGTGCAAAAAAAGTGTATGGTCGACCTGACGGTTTTCGAGAAAAACTCAAGAAACCGACCGCTTTCGGAGTTTCTCCGAGCGGCCGAGGCGAATTTTTCTAAGTCCCTGCGCGCCGTAGCCTGGCCGTACGTGCGACGCGTGTAACTTCGCCCGTTCGGATCGTTGTTGCGCCCGATCTACGGGTCGGATCGAGGAGACAGCTATATGGTTCGCTTCGCATTGCTACTGGCTACGTGATGAGCGTGAAACATTTTGCAAAATCGAAAATTTTTCGTTCGGTCCAGGTGGAAAATTTTCAAAAAAATTTTCGGACGGACGGGAACGTTAGATCATTGTGTGGGACGCCGAGACGGACACGTACGTGCAAAAAAAGTGTATGGTCGACCTGACGGTTTTCGAGAAAAACTCAAGAAACCGACCGCTTTCGGAGTTTCTCCGAGCGGCCGAGGCGAATTTTTCTAAGTCCCTGCGCGCCGTAGCCTGGCCGTACGTGCGACGCGTGTAACTTCGCCCGTTCGGATCGTTGTTGCGCCCGATCTACGGGTCGGATCGAGGAGACAGCTATATGGTTCGCTTCGCATTGCTACTGGCTACGTGATGAGCGTGAAACATTTTGCAAAATCGAAAATTTTTCGTTCGGTCCAGGTGGAAAATTTTCAAAAAAATTTTCGGACGGACGGGAACGTTAGATCATTGTGTGGGACGCCGAGACGGACACGTACGTGCAAAAAAAGTGTATGGTCGACCTGACGGTTTTCGAGAAAAACTCAAGAAACCGACCGCTTTCGGAGTTTCTCCGAGCGGCCGAGGCGAATTTTTCTAAGTCCCTGCGCGCCGTAGCCTGGCCGTACGTGCGACGCGTGTAACTTCGCCCGTTCGGATCGTTGTTGCGCCCGATCTACGGGTCGGATCGAGGAGACAGCTGTATGGTTCGCTTCGCATTGCTACTGGCTACGTGATGAGCGTGAAACATTTTGCAAAATCGAAAATTTTTCGTTCGGTCCAGGTGGAAAATTTTCAAAAAAATTTTCGGACGGACGGGAACGTTAGATCATTGTGTGGGACGCCGAGACGGACACGTACGTGCAAAAAAAGTGTATGGTCGACCTGACGGTTTTCGAGAAAAACTCAAGAAACCGACCGCTTTCGGAGTTTCTCCGAGCGGCCGAGGCGAATTTTTCTAAGTCCCTGCGCGCCGTAGCCTGGCCGTACGTGCGACGCGTGTAACTTCGCCCGTTCGGATCGTTGTTGCGCCCGATCTACGGGTCGGATCGAGGAGACAGCTATATGGTTCGCTTCGCATTGCTACTGGCTACGTGATGAGCGTGAAACATTTTGCAAAATCGAAAATTTTTCGTTCGGTCCAGGTGGAAAATTTTCAAAAAAATTTTCGGACGGACGGGAACGTTAGATCATTGTGTGGGACGCCGAGACGGACACGTACGTGCAAAAAAAGTGTATGGTCGACCTGACGGTTTTCGAGAAAAACTCAAGAAACCGACCGCTTTCGGAGTTTCTCCGAGCGGCCGAGGCGAATTTTTCTAAGTCCCTGCGCGCCGTAGCCTGGCCGTACGTGCGACGCGTGTAACTTCGCCCGTTCGGATCGTTGTTGCGCCCGATCTACGGGTCGGATCGAGGAGACAGCTATATGGTTCGCTTCGCATTGCTACTGGCTACGTGATGAGCGTGAAACATTTTGCAAAATCGAAAATTTTTCGTTCGGTCCAGGTGGAAAATTTTCAAAAAAATTTTCGGACGGACGGGAACGTTAGATCATTGTGTGGGACGCCGAGACGGACACGTACGTGCAAAAAAAGTGTATGGTCGACCTGACGGTTTTCGAGAAAAACTCAAGAAACCGACCGCTTTCGGAGTTTCTCCGAGCGGCCGAGGCGAATTTTTCTAAGTCCCTGCGCGCCGTAGCCTGGCCGTACGTGCGACGCGTGTAACTTCGCCCGTTCGGATCGTTGTTGCGCCCGATCTACGGGTCGGATCGAGGAGACAGCTATATGGTTCGCTTCGCATTGCTACTGGCTACGTGATGAGCGTGAAACATTTTGCAAAATCGAAAATTTTTCGTTCGGTCCAGGTGGAAAATTTTCAAAAAAATTTTCGGACGGACGGGAACGTTAGATCATTGTGTGGGACGCCGAGACGGACACGTACGTGCAAAAAAAGTGTATGGTCGACCTGACGGTTTTCGAGAAAAACTCAAGAAACCGACCGCTTTCGGAGTTTCTCCGAGCGGCCGAGGCGAATTTTTCTAAGTCCCTGCGCGCCGTAGCCTGGCCGTACGTGCGACGCGTGTAACTTCGCCCGTTCGGATCGTTGTTGCGCCCGATCTACGGGTCGGATCGAGGAGACAGCTGTATGGTTCGCTTCGCATTGCTACTGGCTACGTGATGAGCGTGAAACATTTTGCAAAATCGAAAATTTTTCGTTCGGTCCAGGTGGAAAATTTTCAAAAAAATTTTCGGACGGACGGGAACGTTAGATCATTGTGTGGGACGCCGAGACGGACACGTACGTGCAAAAAAAGTGTATGGTCGACCTGACGGTTTTCGAGAAAAACTCAAGAAACCGACCGCTTTCGGAGTTTCTCCGAGCGGCCGAGGCGAATTTTTCTAAGTCCCTGCGCGCCGTAGCCTGGCCGTACGTGCGACGCGTGTAACTTCGCCCGTTCGGATCGTTGTTGCGCCCGATCTACGGGTCGGATCGAGGAGACAGCTATATGGTTCGCTTCGCATTGCTACTGGCTACGTGATGAGCGTGAAACATTTTGCAAAATCGAAAATTTTTCGTTCGGTCCAGGTGGAAAATTTTCAAAAAAATTTTCGGACGGACGGGAACGTTAGATCATTGTGTGGGACGCCGAGACGGACACGTACGTGCAAAAAAAGTGTATGGTCGACCTGACGGTTTTCGAGAAAAACTCAAGAAACCGACCGCTTTCGGAGTTTCTCCGAGCGGCCGAGGCGAATTTTTCTAAGTCCCTGCGCGCCGTAGCCTGGCCGTACGTGCGACGCGTGTAACTTCGCCCGTTCGGATCGTTGTTGCGCCCGATCTACGGGTCGGATCGAGGAGACAGCTATATGGTTCGCTTCGCATTGCTACTGGCTACGTGATGAGCGTGAAACATTTTGCAAAATCGAAAATTTTTCGTTCGGTCCAGGTGGAAAATTTTCAAAAAAATTTTCGGACGGACGGGAACGTTAGATCATTGTGTGGGACGCCGAGACGGACACGTACGTGCAAAAAAAGTGTATGGTCGACCTGACGGTTTTCGAGAAAAACTCAAGAAACCGACCGCTTTCGGAGTTTCTCCGAGCGGCCGAGGCGAATTTTTCTAAGTCCCTGCGCGCCGTAGCCTGGCCGTACGTGCGACGCGTGTAACTTCGCCCGTTCGGATCGTTGTTGCGCCCGATCTACGGGTCGGATCGAGGAGACAGCTATATGGTTCGCTTCGCATTGCTACTGGCTACGTGATGAGCGTGAAACATTTTGCAAAATCGAAAATTTTTCGTTCGGTCCAGGTGGAAAATTTTCAAAAAAATTTTCGGACGGACGGGAACGTTAGATCATTGTGTGGGACGCCGAGACGGACACGTACGTGCAAAAAAAGTGTATGGTCGACCTGACGGTTTTCGAGAAAAACTCAAGAAACCGACCGCTTTCGGAGTTTCTCCGAGCGGCCGAGGCGAATTTTTCTAAGTCCCTGCGCGCCGTAGCCTGGCCGTACGTGCGACGCGTGTAACTTCGCCCGTTCGGATCGTTGTTGCGCCCGATCTACGGGTCGGATCGAGGAGACAGCTGTATGGTTCGCTTCGCATTGCTACTGGCTACGTGATGAGCGTGAAACATTTTGCAAAATCGAAAATTTTTCGTTCGGTCCAGGTGGAAAATTTTCAAAAAAATTTTCGGACGGACGGGAACGTTAGATCATTGTGTGGGACGCCGAGACGGACACGTACGTGCAAAAAAAGTGTATGGTCGACCTGACGGTTTTCGAGAAAAACTCAAGAAACCGACCGCTTTCGGAGTTTCTCCGAGCGGCCGAGGCGAATTTTTCTAAGTCCCTGCGCGCCGTAGCCTGGCCGTACGTGCGACGCGTGTAACTTCGCCCGTTCGGATCGTTGTTGCGCCCGATCTACGGGTCGGATCGAGGAGACAGCTATATGGTTCGCTTCGCATTGCTACTGGCTACGTGATGAGCGTGAAACATTTTGCAAAATCGAAAATTTTTCGTTCGGTCCAGGTGGAAAATTTTCAAAAAAATTTTCGGACGGACGGGAACGTTAGATCATTGTGTGGGACGCCGAGACGGACACGTACGTGCAAAAAAAGTGTATGGTCGACCTGACGGTTTTCGAGAAAAACTCAAGAAACCGACCGCTTTCGGAGTTTCTCCGAGCGGCCGAGGCGAATTTTTCTAAGTCCCTGCGCGCCGTAGCCTGGCCGTACGTGCGACGCGTGTAACTTCGCCCGTTCGGATCGTTGTTGCGCCCGATCTACGGGTCGGATCGAGGAGACAGCTGTATGGTTCGCTTCGCATTGCTACTGGCTACGTGATGAGCGTGAAACATTTTGCAAAATCGAAAATTTTTCGTTCGGTCCAGGTGGAAAATTTTCAAAAAAATTTTCGGACGGACGGGAACGTTAGATCATTGTGTGGGACGCCGAGACGGACACGTACGTGCAAAAAAAGTGTATGGTCGACCTGACGGTTTTCGAGAAAAACTCAAGAAACCGACCGCTTTCGGAGTTTCTCCGAGCGGCCGAGGCGAATTTTTCTAAGTCCCTGCGCGCCGTAGCCTGGCCGTACGTGCGACGCGTGTAACTTCGCCCGTTCGGATCGTTGTTGCGCCCGATCTACGGGTCGGATCGAGGAGACAGCTATATGGTTCGCTTCGCATTGCTACTGGCTACGTGATGAGCGTGAAACATTTTGCAAAATCGAAAATTTTTCGTTCGGTCCAGGTGGAAAATTTTCAAAAAAATTTTCGGACGGACGGGAACGTTAGATCATTGTGTGGGACGCCGAGACGGACACGTACGTGCAAAAAAAGTGTATGGTCGACCTGACGGTTTTCGAGAAAAACTCAAGAAACCGACCGCTTTCGGAGTTTCTCCGAGCGGCCGAGGCGAATTTTTCTAAGTCCCTGCGCGCCGTAGCCTGGCCGTACGTGCGACGCGTGTAACTTCGCCCGTTCGGATCGTTGTTGCGCCCGATCTACGGGTCGGATCGAGGAGACAGCTATATGGTTCGCTTCGCATTGCTACTGGCTACGTGATGAGCGTGAAACATTTTGCAAAATCGAAAATTTTTCGTTCGGTCCAGGTGGAAAATTTTCAAAAAAATTTTCGGACGGACGGGAACGTTAGATCATTGTGTGGGACGCCGAGACGGACACGTACGTGCAAAAAAAGTGTATGGTCGACCTGACGGTTTTCGAGAAAAACTCAAGAAACCGACCGCTTTCGGAGTTTCTCCGAGCGGCCGAGGCGAATTTTTCTAAGTCCCTGCGCGCCGTAGCCTGGCCGTACGTGCGACGCGTGTAACTTCGCCCGTTCGGATCGTTGTTGCGCCCGATCTACGGGTCGGATCGAGGAGACAGCTGTATGGTTCGCTTCGCATTGCTACTGGCTACGTGATGAGCGTGAAACATTTTGCAAAATCGAAAATTTTTCGTTC
>CATORF010000647.1:0-20000 GCA_951804975.1 Anthophora plumipes | reverse complement strand
CCTCTTCCTTCCTACTGAAACACGCTCTCTCTGTGAGGCAAATTCAATAACACGCGCGTCTATGGGGACTGGGTTACCGAAACGTTGCTGCAACTCTTCCAAAAGGTGTGTGGATCCATCGAGAAAACCCGCGCGCTACCTTTCCCATGTTCGACGAACGTGGCTGGGTTTGGCGACAGACGACGAGCGGACTTGTTAACCGCAACGGTACACCTACTGCCTAAGTTCCCACACATCAGCGTTCGGAGAAAGATACCTCGCACGATGTTCCTCTCGTAGAGCACACAACACTCCAGGATAGTATTTGCCTTGCAACGACGACCCTTAAACATCCACCACGACGGTGTACATTGTTCTGCAGCAGAGAGTAGTGTTGTACAGTATTGTTGAAGAGACAGGAGAGGGAATGCAAAAAATTTCCTATATCCCTGGGGCCATTCCGAACAACGATCTGCAATACCCAACACCGCGTAGGTGCTAGACACACCACCGGGTAGGTGCACGACCATTCGGACGCACTCCATTTGAACAATCTCGATGTCTCCAATTCACTTCTCTCTAGACTGAGTTCAAAACTTCTCTCTTTCAGTCTAGCACGATGAAATCGTTTCAGACGACGTAGGGAGCGCGGTCCTTGCATACTCAAGATTGCGAACCATCAATATGAGCGTATTACGCGAAACGACCACAAGGAGACTGTATTACGACGGAGCGGTACACGGTGGGCGGTCGCATCGCGACGCACGCAAGCCACCAGCACGCAAGTCCGTACGATTTTATCGTTCCTGTGAAACGTTCGCATAATATTTTCGCAACATATGCGTAGAACACAAATCGAGGCATGCCCGCGGCAAACGCCGACGAACGCCCAACAATCGCTCGTACGCCACGTTCTCTCCAGCGGCTAGCTCCATATCACACACCCCGTTTACGCGCGCCCGACTCGGAACGTTCTTCAAGAACGTCGCGGCGGGGATATTCGCGAAAGGAATATGAAGAAATGGAGAGACAGGGAGATACGCGACGCAAGCAGTATATGGGTTACGTGAACGACCCTCAGCCAAGCGTGGTCCAGGAATTGTATCCGTGGACCGCAATGTGCGTTCGAAATGTCGATGTTCATGTGTCCTGCAGTTCACACGTTGACGCGCAATTAGCTGCGTTCTTCATCGACCCACGAGCCAAGTGATCCACCGTTCAGGGTAATCGTATTTGTTATAATTTTATATAAACTCAAGTACTTTTTCGGAATCACACTGGAAACCGAGACTCGAACACCTCCAACCAGCGCCACAGAAGGAGGTGTCGAGCGTCACCATTTCGTAACGGTAGAACCGTGTACGCATCGACCGAAGTCGACTAGGCGACACAAAAGTGTGTCCGAGACGAAATTCGCCGGCACGCGCAAGCAAGCACGTCACCAGCGACCAGGCGCAAAGAACATTTTCCAACATAAAAATTGAAAAAGAAACCATCGAAGGATTGAGGAGGAGGAAACGACGGGGATACCCCGATACAAAGAATCCTCGTTCGACCTCGCACCTTCGGAAGAGTATACGCAAAGAATGGCAGTGCCCGTACACGCACTCTGTGGCACTTGAACGCAATAGCCGTAGGCGAAATTCAACAGAAGCACGGAAGCTAATTAACGGCATAGACGATGGGTCTTTCTTCCCAAATAGCCGACGACGAAGACCAGAACAGCCTTGCCGCGGAATGGGAGTCCGACTATATCATCATCTTTTGCATGCGTATTGCTTTTGAAACTGGAGCAGCAAAAAAAAAAGAGCGTGCGAAGAACTTCGACGGACCCGCGGAGGCTTGATACGGCTTCGACCGGTCTTTCGTCCCAATAGCCGACGACGAAGGTTAAAACAACTTTGTCGCGGAACGGGTGTCCGACTCCGACGTCTTTGAAGCGCGCAAAGCAACCGTGTTCCTCCTACTGGCTAATGAGCAGGCGAAGAACTTCAACGGACCCGCGGAGGCTTGATACGGCTTCGACCGGCCTTTCGTCCCAATAGCCGACGACGAAGGTTAAAGCAACCATGCCGCGGAACGGGTGTCCGACTCCGACGTCTTTGAAGCGCGCAAAGCGACCATCAGTCCTCACTCCTCTCTCCTCCTACTGCTGCTGTTTAGAGTGCTGGTGAATTTCAACGGACGCGCGGAGGCTTGATACGGCTTCGACCGGTCTTTCGTCCCAGTAACCGACGACGAAGGTTAAAACAACCTTGTCGCGGAACGGGTGTCCGACTCCGACGTCTTTGAAGCGCGCAAAGCGACCGTGTTCCTCCTACTGCTAGTGAGCAGGCGAAGAACTTCAACGGACCCGCGGAGGCTTGATACGGCTTCGACCGGTCTTTCGTCCCAATAGCCGACGACGAAGGTTAAAACAACCTTGTCGCGGAACGGGTGTCCGACTCCGACGTCTTTGAAGCGCGCAAAGCGACCGTGTTCCTCCTACTGCTAGTGAGCAGGCGAAGAACTTCAACGGACCCGCGGAGGCTTGATACGGCTTCGACCGGTCTTTCGTCCCAATAGCCGACGACGAAGGTTAAAACAACCTTGTCGCGGAACGGGTGTCCGACTCCGACGTCTTTGAAGCGCGCAAAGCGACCGTGTTCCTCCTACTGCTAGTGAGCAGGCGAAGAACTTCAACGGACCCGCGGAGGCTTGATACGGCTTCGACCGGTCTTTCGTCCCAATAGCCGACGACGAAGGTTAAAACAACCTTGTCGCGGAACGGGTGTCCGACTCCGACGTCTTTGAAGCGCGCAAAGCGACCGTGTTCCTCCTACTGCTAGTGAGCAGGCGAAGAACTTCAACGGACCCGCGGAGGCTTGATACGGCTTCGACCGGTCTTTCGTCCCAATAGCCGACGACGAAGGTTAAAACAACCTTGTCGCGGAACGGGTGTCCGACTCCGACGTCTTTGAAGCGCGCAAAGCGACCGTGTTCCTCCTCTGCCTCTGAATATGTTCGAGATTATTTGCGTTCGATTGAGATTGCGATCGCAGGGCGAAACATTCCATAACTCCTTGCGTTCCATCTTCGTGGTTACCCGGTACTTCCGTCCCTTTAGGACACGCATTTCGGGGACCTGTCGAAACGCTGGAGGAGTACGATTACCACGGATTGCATTTGAATCGAAAGGTAGGTGCGTCGTCTCTTGGACACGGGGTAATTTTTTCTGGTTACGTTCACCAGTTTTGTTTTCTCTACCTAAAAGGTATGACAGAGTCGATGCATGTTTGTATCTCTTCCCGTTTGTCGCAAGAGAGAGACCTTCTCCCTCTTAGTGATTCTGTGATCTGGGCACGACTCTCTCTGTATTTCGGCGCTTGTTACGTGAGCCACGGGCTACGTTGGACGGGAGACCAGGCTCCGCACGTAAGCCATCGTGTGTGTTCCCGTGGCAGCACGATGCTAGTCAGTAGTAGTTTACGTTTTTAAAGAAAAAAAAACGCCACTAATACGATGACGAGGCATTCAGTTACCTTTATTTATAGTCTTGCGACTTTTCTTTAGTATGTGCCATGTTCGATTCCCCTGGGGGATAACGAAACACGGTTTTGGTTGAGAGTCATAGTTACGTTCTTACGCCACTAATACGATGGCGAGTCATTCAGCTACCTTTATTTATAGTCTTGCGACTTTTCTTTATTATGTGCCATGTTCGATTCCCCTGGGGGATAACGAAACACGGTTTTGGTTGAGAGTTATAGTTACACTTTTTCGATCATTGTATTCTTTATGTGACATATATTAATAATGATCCTTCCGCAGGTTCACCTACGGAAACCTTGTTACGACTTTTACTTCCTCTAAGTGATCAAGTTTGGTCATCTTCCCGGCAACATCGGCAATGCCTAGACATTTGCCGCGCACCAGTCCGAAGACCTCACTAAATCATTCAATCGGTAGTAGCGACGGGCGGTGTGTACAAAGGGCAGGGACGTAATCAACGCAAGCTTATGACTCACGCTTACTGGGAATTCCTCGTTCATGGGGAATAATTGCAAGCCCCAATCCCTAGCACGAAGGAGGTTCAACGGGTTACCCGGGTCTTTCGGCCAGGGAAAACACGCTGATTCCTTCAGTGTAGCGCGCGTGCGGCCCAGAACATCTAAGGGCATCACAGACCTGTTATTGCTCAATCTCGTGCGGCTAGAAGCCGCCTGTCCCTCTAAGAAGATTTGTTTGTACGTTGATAGTAAAAACCCACCGACCAAAGCCGGGGGCCTTCGAGATATCACAAGATACGTCTATTTAGCAGGCTAGAGTCTCGTTCGTTATCGGAATTAACCAGACAAATCGCTCCACCAACTAAGAACGGCCATGCACCACCACCCACCGAATCAAGAAAGAGCTATCAATCTGTCAATCCTTCCGGTGTCTGGGCCTGGTGAGGTTTCCCGTGTTGAGTCAAATTAAGCCGCAGGCTCCACTCCTGGTGGTGCCCTTCCGTCAATTCCTTTAAGTTTCAGCTTTGCAACCATACTTCCCCCGGAACCCAAAAGCTTTGGTTTCCCGGAAGCTGCCCGTCGAGTCATCGGAGGAACTTCGGCGGATCGCTAGCTGGCATCGTTTATGGTTAGAACTAGGGCGGTATCTGATCGCCTTCGAACCTCTAACTTTCGTTCTTGATTAATGAAAACATTTTTGGCAAATGCTTTCGCTTCTGTCCGTCTTGCGACGATCCAAGAATTTCACCTCTAACGTCGCAATACGAATGCCCCCATCTGTCCCTATTAATCATTACCTCGGAGTTCCGAAAACCAACAAAATAGAACCGAGGTCCTATTTCATTATTCCATGCACAGAATATTCAGGCGAAAGTAGCCTGCTTTAAGCACTCTAATTTGTTCAAAGTAAACGTACCGGCCCACCTCGACACTCAGTCAAGAGCACCGCGATAGGATACTGGTTGGACCGCCCCGTGAAGAGCTAAATCCACCGGTAGGACGTACCACATAATGCCAGTTAAACACCGCGAGCGGTGAACTGACACTGTGACACACAGATTCAACTACGAGCTTTTTAACCGCAACAACTTTAATATACGCTATTGGAGCTGGAATTACCGCGGCTGCTGGCACCAGACTTGCCCTCCAATTGGTCCTCGTTAAAGGATTTAAAATGTTCTCATTCCGATTACGGGGCCTCGGATGAGTCCCGTATCGTTATTTTTCGTCACTACCTCCCCGTGCCGGGAGTGGGTAATTTGCGCGCCTGCTGCCTTCCTTGGATGTGGTAGCCGTTTCTCAGGCTCCCTCTCCGGAATCGAACCCTGATTCCCCGTTACCCGTTACAACCATGGTAGGCGCAGAACCTACCATCGACAGTTGATAAGGCAGACATTTGAAAGATGCGTCGCCGGTACTGGAAGACCATGCGATCAGCACAAAGTTATTCAGAGTCACCAAAGCAAACGATGGACGAGCAGCGAACCACCCGCCACCGATTGGTTTTGATCTAATAAAAGCATTCCTTCCATCTCTGGAAGGAATTCTGGTTTGCATGTATTAGCTCTAGAATTACCACAGTTGTCCAAGTAAGTTTTGGTACAATCCAATGAACCATAACTGATTTAATGAGCCATTCGCGGTTTCACCTTAGTTCGGTATGTACTGAGACATGCATGGCTTAATCTTTGAGACAAGCATATGACTACTGGCAGGATCAACCAGGGAGTGAGATTGTCGTCACTCGAGAATTATATACAAAACAGCTTCCGTTCCAATTTTATGTGGACTTTGATATATATTTCATTTTTCGTCGTCGGGTCTCTCGGAGATCCGATCGACGATGCTCTCCCAATTTATATGTTCTGGCCTTTTACTCTGCGAGTAAGACCCTTTTCTCTTAGCGATCCCAACATTCGCTCTCAAAGTCCACTTCATATTTCTGACACCTCTTGATTTTCAATTCCCAAGTAACACTTTTCGTCTTTCTTAGAGTGTAAAATTAGCTATGTTATACGGTACACTCTTTCAATACTTTAAAATTATTCAAACCTTCCTCTCTTCGCTCAAGGCTACTCCACACGCATCGCGTGTTTACGCACCCTCGTACGTCTAAAGTGTTTGAAAAATATTCAACATTCCCCTTTATGTAAAAGAGTAGAATAAATTCTATCTCTGATACGGAGTGTTTACAATTCCTTTCGCTCGGAACAAGCCCCTTAATAATTAAAGGAGAGAGTAGATGCTCAGTCGTACAAGCACGCCGATAAAACGAACGTACAGGTCACCAACACCCCGGCAGGGTGCTCGCCACATATAGGCCATTCGGTCAAAGACACCGACCCGTGGCAATGCTGTGAAGAGAATTATCCAGGACGACGCAAGGAGATAGAACAGTCGAAAGAACTACAAGAGTCCTACCGAGGAGCGGTGACTGCTTCTCAACCGAGGTCATAGAATAGCCACACGCCCGCTCCGCTCCACGCCAAGCGCGTCGGATCGTCGTCTCTCTTATAGATACGAAACGAGCGGCCGGGCGGTCGGCGACGCCTGGGCTACGCCACGCGCACTTACCGTGCGAACTCGCTAAACGAGCGCGCCAACCGGAAGGCGCGTTGGAACTTAAACGATCAAAACACGCACCTCAAGAAAAAGGACGCAAAAAAAATTATACCAGGCCCTTCAGCAAGATTATAGCAAGCATACGAAAAAAAAAATTTTCAAAAATGTTAAAATTTTTTTTCGGCGCAGGTAAAAAATTTTTAAAAAAGGATGTATTTAAAAACAAACTGCAGACTAATGTGTAGAATGAACATACGCACCTACACGTATAAAACAAATTGTAAGTCCACCTGACGGTTTTCGAGAAAAACTCAAGAAACCGACCGCTTTCGGAGTTTCTCCGAGCGGCCGAGGCGAATTTTTCTAAGTCCCTGCGCGCCGTAGCCTGGCCGTACGTGCGACGCGTGTAACTTCGCCCGTTCGGATCGTTGTTGCGCCCGATCTACGGGTCGGATCGAGGAGACAGCTATATGGTTCGCTTCGCATTGCTACTGGCTACGTGATGAGCGTGAAACATTTTGCAAAATCGAAAATTTTTCGTTCGGTCCAGGTGGAAAATTTTCAAAAAAATTTTCGGACGGACGGGAACGTTAGATCATTGTGTGGGACGCCGAGACGGACACGTACGTGCAAAAAAAGTGTATGGTCGACCTGACGGTTTTCGAGAAAAACTCAAGAAACCGACCGCTTTCGGAGTTTCTCCGAGCGGCCGAGGCGAATTTTTCTAAGTCCCTGCGCGCCGTAGCCTGGCCGTACGTGCGACGCGTGTAACTTCGCCCGTTCGGATCGTTGTTGCGCCCGATCTACGGGTCGGATCGAGGAGACAGCTATATGGTTCGCTTCGCATTGCTACTGGCTACGTGATGAGCGTGAAACATTTTGCAAAATCGAAAATTTTTCGTTCGGTCCAGGTGGAAAATTTTCAAAAAAATTTTCGGACGGACGGGAACGTTAGATCATTGTGTGGGACGCCGAGACGGACACGTACGTGCAAAAAAAGTGTATGGTCGACCTGACGGTTTTCGAGAAAAACTCAAGAAACCGACCGCTTTCGGAGTTTCTCCGAGCGGCCGAGGCGAATTTTTCTAAGTCCCTGCGCGCCGTAGCCTGGCCGTACGTGCGACGCGTGTAACTTCGCCCGTTCGGATCGTTGTTGCGCCCGATCTACGGGTCGGATCGAGGAGACAGCTATATGGTTCGCTTCGCATTGCTACTGGCTACGTGATGAGCGTGAAACATTTTGCAAAATCGAAAATTTTTCGTTCGGTCCAGGTGGAAAATTTTCAAAAAAATTTTCGGACGGACGGGAACGTTAGATCATTGTGTGGGACGCCGAGACGGACACGTACGTGCAAAAAAAGTGTATGGTCGACCTGACGGTTTTCGAGAAAAACTCAAGAAACCGACCGCTTTCGGAGTTTCTCCGAGCGGCCGAGGCGAATTTTTCTAAGTCCCTGCGCGCCGTAGCCTGGCCGTACGTGCGACGCGTGTAACTTCGCCCGTTCGGATCGTTGTTGCGCCCGATCTACGGGTCGGATCGAGGAGACAGCTATATGGTTCGCTTCGCATTGCTACTGGCTACGTGATGAGCGTGAAACATTTTGCAAAATCGAAAATTTTTCGTTCGGTCCAGGTGGAAAATTTTCAAAAAAATTTTCGGACGGACGGGAACGTTAGATCATTGTGTGGGACGCCGAGACGGACACGTACGTGCAAAAAAAGTGTATGGTCGACCTGACGGTTTTCGAGAAAAACTCAAGAAACCGACCGCTTTCGGAGTTTCTCCGAGCGGCCGAGGCGAATTTTTCTAAGTCCCTGCGCGCCGTAGCCTGGCCGTACGTGCGACGCGTGTAACTTCGCCCGTTCGGATCGTTGTTGCGCCCGATCTACGGGTCGGATCGAGGAGACAGCTATATGGTTCGCTTCGCATTGCTACTGGCTACGTGATGAGCGTGAAACATTTTGCAAAATCGAAAATTTTTCGTTCGGTCCAGGTGGAAAATTTTCAAAAAAATTTTCGGACGGACGGGAACGTTAGATCATTGTGTGGGACGCCGAGACGGACACGTACGTGCAAAAAAAGTGTATGGTCGACCTGACGGTTTTCGAGAAAAACTCAAGAAACCGACCGCTTTCGGAGTTTCTCCGAGCGGCCGAGGCGAATTTTTCTAAGTCCCTGCGCGCCGTAGCCTGGCCGTACGTGCGACGCGTGTAACTTCGCCCGTTCGGATCGTTGTTGCGCCCGATCTACGGGTCGGATCGAGGAGACAGCTATATGGTTCGCTTCGCATTGCTACTGGCTACGTGATGAGCGTGAAACATTTTGCAAAATCGAAAATTTTTCGTTCGGTCCAGGTGGAAAATTTTCAAAAAAATTTTCGGACGGACGGGAACGTTAGATCATTGTGTGGGACGCCGAGACGGACACGTACGTGCAAAAAAAGTGTATGGTCGACCTGACGGTTTTCGAGAAAAACTCAAGAAACCGACCGCTTTCGGAGTTTCTCCGAGCGGCCGAGGCGAATTTTTCTAAGTCCCTGCGCGCCGTAGCCTGGCCGTACGTGCGACGCGTGTAACTTCGCCCGTTCGGATCGTTGTTGCGCCCGATCTACGGGTCGGATCGAGGAGACAGCTGTATGGTTCGCTTCGCATTGCTACTGGCTACGTGATGAGCGTGAAACATTTTGCAAAATCGAAAATTTTTCGTTCGGTCCAGGTGGAAAATTTTCAAAAAAATTTTCGGACGGACGGGAACGTTAGATCATTGTGTGGGACGCCGAGACGGACACGTACGTGCAAAAAAAGTGTATGGTCGACCTGACGGTTTTCGAGAAAAACTCAAGAAACCGACCGCTTTCGGAGTTTCTCCGAGCGGCCGAGGCGAATTTTTCTAAGTCCCTGCGCGCCGTAGCCTGGCCGTACGTGCGACGCGTGTAACTTCGCCCGTTCGGATCGTTGTTGCGCCCGATCTACGGGTCGGATCGAGGAGACAGCTATATGGTTCGCTTCGCATTGCTACTGGCTACGTGATGAGCGTGAAACATTTTGCAAAATCGAAAATTTTTCGTTCGGTCCAGGTGGAAAATTTTCAAAAAAATTTTCGGACGGACGGGAACGTTAGATCATTGTGTGGGACGCCGAGACGGACACGTACGTGCAAAAAAAGTGTATGGTCGACCTGACGGTTTTCGAGAAAAACTCAAGAAACCGACCGCTTTCGGAGTTTCTCCGAGCGGCCGAGGCGAATTTTTCTAAGTCCCTGCGCGCCGTAGCCTGGCCGTACGTGCGACGCGTGTAACTTCGCCCGTTCGGATCGTTGTTGCGCCCGATCTACGGGTCGGATCGAGGAGACAGCTGTATGGTTCGCTTCGCATTGCTACTGGCTACGTGATGAGCGTGAAACATTTTGCAAAATCGAAAATTTTTCGTTCGGTCCAGGTGGAAAATTTTCAAAAAAATTTTCGGACGGACGGGAACGTTAGATCATTGTGTGGGACGCCGAGACGGACACGTACGTGCAAAAAAAGTGTATGGTCGACCTGACGGTTTTCGAGAAAAACTCAAGAAACCGACCGCTTTCGGAGTTTCTCCGAGCGGCCGAGGCGAATTTTTCTAAGTCCCTGCGCGCCGTAGCCTGGCCGTACGTGCGACGCGTGTAACTTCGCCCGTTCGGATCGTTGTTGCGCCCGATCTACGGGTCGGATCGAGGAGACAGCTATATGGTTCGCTTCGCATTGCTACTGGCTACGTGATGAGCGTGAAACATTTTGCAAAATCGAAAATTTTTCGTTCGGTCCAGGTGGAAAATTTTCAAAAAAATTTTCGGACGGACGGGAACGTTAGATCATTGTGTGGGACGCCGAGACGGACACGTACGTGCAAAAAAAGTGTATGGTCGACCTGACGGTTTTCGAGAAAAACTCAAGAAACCGACCGCTTTCGGAGTTTCTCCGAGCGGCCGAGGCGAATTTTTCTAAGTCCCTGCGCGCCGTAGCCTGGCCGTACGTGCGACGCGTGTAACTTCGCCCGTTCGGATCGTTGTTGCGCCCGATCTACGGGTCGGATCGAGGAGACAGCTATATGGTTCGCTTCGCATTGCTACTGGCTACGTGATGAGCGTGAAACATTTTGCAAAATCGAAAATTTTTCGTTCGGTCCAGGTGGAAAATTTTCAAAAAAATTTTCGGACGGACGGGAACGTTAGATCATTGTGTGGGACGCCGAGACGGACACGTACGTGCAAAAAAAGTGTATGGTCGACCTGACGGTTTTCGAGAAAAACTCAAGAAACCGACCGCTTTCGGAGTTTCTCCGAGCGGCCGAGGCGAATTTTTCTAAGTCCCTGCGCGCCGTAGCCTGGCCGTACGTGCGACGCGTGTAACTTCGCCCGTTCGGATCGTTGTTGCGCCCGATCTACGGGTCGGATCGAGGAGACAGCTGTATGGTTCGCTTCGCATTGCTACTGGCTACGTGATGAGCGTGAAACATTTTGCAAAATCGAAAATTTTTCGTTCGGTCCAGGTGGAAAATTTTCAAAAAAATTTTCGGACGGACGGGAACGTTAGATCATTGTGTGGGACGCCGAGACGGACACGTACGTGCAAAAAAAGTGTATGGTCGACCTGACGGTTTTCGAGAAAAACTCAAGAAACCGACCGCTTTCGGAGTTTCTCCGAGCGGCCGAGGCGAATTTTTCTAAGTCCCTGCGCGCCGTAGCCTGGCCGTACGTGCGACGCGTGTAACTTCGCCCGTTCGGATCGTTGTTGCGCCCGATCTACGGGTCGGATCGAGGAGACAGCTATATGGTTCGCTTCGCATTGCTACTGGCTACGTGATGAGCGTGAAACATTTTGCAAAATCGAAAATTTTTCGTTCGGTCCAGGTGGAAAATTTTCAAAAAAATTTTCGGACGGACGGGAACGTTAGATCATTGTGTGGGACGCCGAGACGGACACGTACGTGCAAAAAAAGTGTATGGTCGACCTGACGGTTTTCGAGAAAAACTCAAGAAACCGACCGCTTTCGGAGTTTCTCCGAGCGGCCGAGGCGAATTTTTCTAAGTCCCTGCGCGCCGTAGCCTGGCCGTACGTGCGACGCGTGTAACTTCGCCCGTTCGGATCGTTGTTGCGCCCGATCTACGGGTCGGATCGAGGAGACAGCTGTATGGTTCGCTTCGCATTGCTACTGGCTACGTGATGAGCGTGAAACATTTTGCAAAATCGAAAATTTTTCGTTCGGTCCAGGTGGAAAATTTTCAAAAAAATTTTCGGACGGACGGGAACGTTAGATCATTGTGTGGGACGCCGAGACGGACACGTACGTGCAAAAAAAGTGTATGGTCGACCTGACGGTTTTCGAGAAAAACTCAAGAAACCGACCGCTTTCGGAGTTTCTCCGAGCGGCCGAGGCGAATTTTTCTAAGTCCCTGCGCGCCGTAGCCTGGCCGTACGTGCGACGCGTGTAACTTCGCCCGTTCGGATCGTTGTTGCGCCCGATCTACGGGTCGGATCGAGGAGACAGCTATATGGTTCGCTTCGCATTGCTACTGGCTACGTGATGAGCGTGAAACATTTTGCAAAATCGAAAATTTTTCGTTCGGTCCAGGTGGAAAATTTTCAAAAAAATTTTCGGACGGACGGGAACGTTAGATCATTGTGTGGGACGCCGAGACGGACACGTACGTGCAAAAAAAGTGTATGGTCGACCTGACGGTTTTCGAGAAAAACTCAAGAAACCGACCGCTTTCGGAGTTTCTCCGAGCGGCCGAGGCGAATTTTTCTAAGTCCCTGCGCGCCGTAGCCTGGCCGTACGTGCGACGCGTGTAACTTCGCCCGTTCGGATCGTTGTTGCGCCCGATCTACGGGTCGGATCGAGGAGACAGCTATATGGTTCGCTTCGCATTGCTACTGGCTACGTGATGAGCGTGAAACATTTTGCAAAATCGAAAATTTTTCGTTCGGTCCAGGTGGAAAATTTTCAAAAAAATTTTCGGACGGACGGGAACGTTAGATCATTGTGTGGGACGCCGAGACGGACACGTACGTGCAAAAAAAGTGTATGGTCGACCTGACGGTTTTCGAGAAAAACTCAAGAAACCGACCGCTTTCGGAGTTTCTCCGAGCGGCCGAGGCGAATTTTTCTAAGTCCCTGCGCGCCGTAGCCTGGCCGTACGTGCGACGCGTGTAACTTCGCCCGTTCGGATCGTTGTTGCGCCCGATCTACGGGTCGGATCGAGGAGACAGCTGTATGGTTCGCTTCGCATTGCTACTGGCTACGTGATGAGCGTGAAACATTTTGCAAAATCGAAAATTTTTCGTTCGGTCCAGGTGGAAAATTTTCAAAAAAATTTTCGGACGGACGGGAACGTTAGATCATTGTGTGGGACGCCGAGACGGACACGTACGTGCAAAAAAAGTGTATGGTCGACCTGACGGTTTTCGAGAAAAACTCAAGAAACCGACCGCTTTCGGAGTTTCTCCGAGCGGCCGAGGCGAATTTTTCTAAGTCCCTGCGCGCCGTAGCCTGGCCGTACGTGCGACGCGTGTAACTTCGCCCGTTCGGATCGTTGTTGCGCCCGATCTACGGGTCGGATCGAGGAGACAGCTATATGGTTCGCTTCGCATTGCTACTGGCTACGTGATGAGCGTGAAACATTTTGCAAAATCGAAAATTTTTCGTTCGGTCCAGGTGGAAAATTTTCAAAAAAATTTTCGGACGGACGGGAACGTTAGATCATTGTGTGGGACGCCGAGACGGACACGTACGTGCAAAAAAAGTGTATGGTCGACCTGACGGTTTTCGAGAAAAACTCAAGAAACCGACCGCTTTCGGAGTTTCTCCGAGCGGCCGAGGCGAATTTTTCTAAGTCCCTGCGCGCCGTAGCCTGGCCGTACGTGCGACGCGTGTAACTTCGCCCGTTCGGATCGTTGTTGCGCCCGATCTACGGGTCGGATCGAGGAGACAGCTGTATGGTTCGCTTCGCATTGCTACTGGCTACGTGATGAGCGTGAAACATTTTGCAAAATCGAAAATTTTTCGTTCGGTCCAGGTGGAAAATTTTCAAAAAAATTTTCGGACGGACGGGAACGTTAGATCATTGTGTGGGACGCCGAGACGGACACGTACGTGCAAAAAAAGTGTATGGTCGACCTGACGGTTTTCGAGAAAAACTCAAGAAACCGACCGCTTTCGGAGTTTCTCCGAGCGGCCGAGGCGAATTTTTCTAAGTCCCTGCGCGCCGTAGCCTGGCCGTACGTGCGACGCGTGTAACTTCGCCCGTTCGGATCGTTGTTGCGCCCGATCTACGGGTCGGATCGAGGAGACAGCTATATGGTTCGCTTCGCATTGCTACTGGCTACGTGATGAGCGTGAAACATTTTGCAAAATCGAAAATTTTTCGTTCGGTCCAGGTGGAAAATTTTCAAAAAAATTTTCGGACGGACGGGAACGTTAGATCATTGTGTGGGACGCCGAGACGGACACGTACGTGCAAAAAAAGTGTATGGTCGACCTGACGGTTTTCGAGAAAAACTCAAGAAACCGACCGCTTTCGGAGTTTCTCCGAGCGGCCGAGGCGAATTTTTCTAAGTCCCTGCGCGCCGTAGCCTGGCCGTACGTGCGACGCGTGTAACTTCGCCCGTTCGGATCGTTGTTGCGCCCGATCTACGGGTCGGATCGAGGAGACAGCTATATGGTTCGCTTCGCATTGCTACTGGCTACGTGATGAGCGTGAAACATTTTGCAAAATCGAAAATTTTTCGTTCGGTCCAGGTGGAAAATTTTCAAAAAAATTTTCGGACGGACGGGAACGTTAGATCATTGTGTGGGACGCCGAGACGGACACGTACGTGCAAAAAAAGTGTATGGTCGACCTGACGGTTTTCGAGAAAAACTCAAGAAACCGACCGCTTTCGGAGTTTCTCCGAGCGGCCGAGGCGAATTTTTCTAAGTCCCTGCGCGCCGTAGCCTGGCCGTACGTGCGACGCGTGTAACTTCGCCCGTTCGGATCGTTGTTGCGCCCGATCTACGGGTCGGATCGAGGAGACAGCTGTATGGTTCGCTTCGCATTGCTACTGGCTACGTGATGAGCGTGAAACATTTTGCAAAATCGAAAATTTTTCGTTCGGTCCAGGTGGAAAATTTTCAAAAAAATTTTCGGACGGACGGGAACGTTAGATCATTGTGTGGGACGCCGAGACGGACACGTACGTGCAAAAAAAGTGTATGGTCGACCTGACGGTTTTCGAGAAAAACTCAAGAAACCGACCGCTTTCGGAGTTTCTCCGAGCGGCCGAGGCGAATTTTTCTAAGTCCCTGCGCGCCGTAGCCTGGCCGTACGTGCGACGCGTGTAACTTCGCCCGTTCGGATCGTTGTTGCGCCCGATCTACGGGTCGGATCGAGGAGACAGCTATATGGTTCGCTTCGCATTGCTACTGGCTACGTGATGAGCGTGAAACATTTTGCAAAATCGAAAATTTTTCGTTCGGTCCAGGTGGAAAATTTTCAAAAAAATTTTCGGACGGACGGGAACGTTAGATCATTGTGTGGGACGCCGAGACGGACACGTACGTGCAAAAAAAGTGTATGGTCGACCTGACGGTTTTCGAGAAAAACTCAAGAAACCGACCGCTTTCGGAGTTTCTCCGAGCGGCCGAGGCGAATTTTTCTAAGTCCCTGCGCGCCGTAGCCTGGCCGTACGTGCGACGCGTGTAACTTCGCCCGTTCGGATCGTTGTTGCGCCCGATCTACGGGTCGGATCGAGGAGACAGCTATATGGTTCGCTTCGCATTGCTACTGGCTACGTGATGAGCGTGAAACATTTTGCAAAATCGAAAATTTTTCGTTCGGTCCAGGTGGAAAATTTTCAAAAAAATTTTCGGACGGACGGGAACGTTAGATCATTGTGTGGGACGCCGAGACGGACACGTACGTGCAAAAAAAGTGTATGGTCGACCTGACGGTTTTCGAGAAAAACTCAAGAAACCGACCGCTTTCGGAGTTTCTCCGAGCGGCCGAGGCGAATTTTTCTAAGTCCCTGCGCGCCGTAGCCTGGCCGTACGTGCGACGCGTGTAACTTCGCCCGTTCGGATCGTTGTTGCGCCCGATCTACGGGTCGGATCGAGGAGACAGCTATATGGTTCGCTTCGCATTGCTACTGGCTACGTGATGAGCGTGAAACATTTTGCAAAATCGAAAATTTTTCGTTCGGTCCAGGTGGAAAATTTTCAAAAAAATTTTCGGACGGACGGGAACGTTAGATCATTGTGTGGGACGCCGAGACGGACACGTACGTGCAAAAAAAGTGTATGGTCGACCTGACGGTTTTCGAGAAAAACTCAAGAAACCGACCGCTTTCGGAGTTTCTCCGAGCGGCCGAGGCGAATTTTTCTAAGTCCCTGCGCGCCGTAGCCTGGCCGTACGTGCGACGCGTGTAACTTCGCCCGTTCGGATCGTTGTTGCGCCCGATCTACGGGTCGGATCGAGGAGACAGCTGTATGGTTCGCTTCGCATTGCTACTGGCTACGTGATGAGCGTGAAACATTTTGCAAAATCGAAAATTTTTCGTTCGGTCCAGGTGGAAAATTTTCAAAAAAATTTTCGGACGGACGGGAACGTTAGATCATTGTGTGGGACGCCGAGACGGACACGTACGTGCAAAAAAAGTGTATGGTCGACCTGACGGTTTTCGAGAAAAACTCAAGAAACCGACCGCTTTCGGAGTTTCTCCGAGCGGCCGAGGCGAATTTTTCTAAGTCCCTGCGCGCCGTAGCCTGGCCGTACGTGCGACGCGTGTAACTTCGCCCGTTCGGATCGTTGTTGCGCCCGATCTACGGGTCGGATCGAGGAGACAGCTATATGGTTCGCTTCGCATTGCTACTGGCTACGTGATGAGCGTGAAACATTTTGCAAAATCGAAAATTTTTCGTTCGGTCCAGGTGGAAAATTTTCAAAAAAATTTTCGGACGGACGGGAACGTTAGATCATTGTGTGGGACGCCGAGACGGACACGTACGTGCAAAAAAAGTGTATGGTCGACCTGACGGTTTTCGAGAAAAACTCAAGAAACCGACCGCTTTCGGAGTTTCTCCGAGCGGCCGAGGCGAATTTTTCTAAGTCCCTGCGCGCCGTAGCCTGGCCGTACGTGCGACGCGTGTAACTTCGCCCGTTCGGATCGTTGTTGCGCCCGATCTACGGGTCGGATCGAGGAGACAGCTGTATGGTTCGCTTCGCATTGCTACTGGCTACGTGATGAGCGTGAAACATTTTGCAAAATCGAAAATTTTTCGTTCGGTCCAGGTGGAAAATTTTCAAAAAAATTTTCGGACGGACGGGAACGTTAGATCATTGTGTGGGACGCCGAGACGGACACGTACGTGCAAAAAAAGTGTATGGTCGACCTGACGGTTTTCGAGAAAAACTCAAGAAACCGACCGCTTTCGGAGTTTCTCCGAGCGGCCGAGGCGAATTTTTCTAAGTCCCTGCGCGCCGTAGCCTGGCCGTACGTGCGACGCGTGTAACTTCGCCCGTTCGGATCGTTGTTGCGCCCGATCTACGGGTCGGATCGAGGAGACAGCTATATGGTTCGCTTCGCATTGCTACTGGCTACGTGATGAGCGTGAAACATTTTGCAAAATCGAAAATTTTTCGTTCGGTCCAGGTGGAAAATTTTCAAAAAAATTTTCGGACGGACGGGAACGTTAGATCATTGTGTGGGACGCCGAGACGGACACGTACGTGCAAAAAAAGTGTATGGTCGACCTGACGGTTTTCGAGAAAAACTCAAGAAACCGACCGCTTTCGGAGTTTCTCCGAGCGGCCGAGGCGAATTTTTCTAAGTCCCTGCGCGCCGTAGCCTGGCCGTACGTGCGACGCGTGTAACTTCGCCCGTTCGGATCGTTGTTGCGCCCGATCTACGGGTCGGATCGAGGAGACAGCTATATGGTTCGCTTCGCATTGCTACTGGCTACGTGATGAGCGTGAAACATTTTGCAAAATCGAAAATTTTTCGTTCGGTCCAGGTGGAAAATTTTCAAAAAAATTTTCGGACGGACGGGAACGTTAGATCATTGTGTGGGACGCCGAGACGGACACGTACGTGCAAAAAAAGTGTATGGTCGACCTGACGGTTTTCGAGAAAAACTCAAGAAACCGACCGCTTTCGGAGTTTCTCCGAGCGGCCGAGGCGAATTTTTCTAAGTCCCTGCGCGCCGTAGCCTGGCCGTACGTGCGACGCGTGTAACTTCGCCCGTTCGGATCGTTGTTGCGCCCGATCTACGGGTCGGATCGAGGAGACAGCTGTATGGTTCGCTTCGCATTGCTACTGGCTACGTGATGAGCGTGAAACATTTTGCAAAATCGAAAATTTTTCGTTCGGTCCAGGTGGAAAATTTTCAAAAAAATTTTCGGACGGACGGGAACGTTAGATCATTGTGTGGGACGCCGAGACGGACACGTACGTGCAAAAAAAGTGTATGGTCGACCTGACGGTTTTCGAGAAAAACTCAAGAAACCGACCGCTTTCGGAGTTTCTCCGAGCGGCCGAGGCGAATTTTTCTAAGTCCCTGCGCGCCGTAGCCTGGCCGTACGTGCGACGCGTGTAACTTCGCCCGTTCGGATCGTTGTTGCGCCCGATCTACGGGTCGGATCGAGGAGACAGCTATATGGTTCGCTTCGCATTGCTACTGGCTACGTGATGAGCGTGAAACATTTTGCAAAATCGAAAATTTTTCGTTCGGTCCAGGTGGAAAATTTTCAAAAAATTTTCGGACGGACGGGAACGTTAGATCATTGTGTGGGACGCCGAGACGGACACGTACGTGCAAAAAAAGTGTATGGTCGACCTGACGGTTTTCGAGAAAAACTCAAGAAACCGACCGCTTTCGGAGTTTTCTCCGAGCGGCCGAGGCGAATTTTTCTAAGTCCCTGCGCGCCGTAGCCTGGCCGTACGTGCGACGCGTGTAACTTCGCCCGTTCGGATCGTTGTTGCGCCCGATCTACGGGTCGGATCGAGGAGACAGCTATATGGTTCGCTTCGCATTGCTACTGGCTACGTGATGAGCGTGAAACTTTTGCAAAATCGAAAATTTTTCGTTCGGTCCAGGTGAAAATTTTCAAAAAATTTTCGGACGGACGGGAACGTTAGATCATTGTGTGGGACGCCGAGACGGACACGTACGTGCAAAAAAAGTGTATGGTCGACCTGACGGTTTTCGAGAAAAACTCAAGAAACCGACCGCTTTCGGAGTTTCTCCGAGCGGCCGAGGCGAATTTTTCTAAGTCCCTGCGCGCCGTAGCCTGGCCGTACGTGCGACGCGTGTAACTTCGCCCGTTCGGATCGTTGTTGCGCCCGATCTACGGGTCGGATCGAGGAGACAGCTATATGGTTCGCTTCGCATTGCTACTGGCTACGTGATGAGCGTGAAACATTTTGCAAAATCGAAAATTTTTCGTTCGGTCCAGGTGGAAAATTTTCAAAAAAATTTTCGGACGGACGGGAACGTTAGATCATTGTGTGGGACGCCGAGACGGACACGTACGTGCAAAAAAAGTGTATGGTCGACCTGACGGTTTTCGAGAAAAACTCAAGAAACCGACGCTTTCGGAGTTTCTCCGAGCGGCCGAGGCGAATTTTTCTAAGTCCCTGCGCGCCGTAGCCTGGCCGTACGTGCGACGCGTGTAACTTCGCCCGTTCGGATCGTTGTTGCGCCCGATCTACGGGTCGGATCGAGAGACAGCTGTATGGTTCGCTTCGCATTGCTACTGGCTACGTGATGAGCGTGAAACATTTTGCAAAATCGAAAATTTTTCGTTCGGTCCAGGTGGAAAATTTTCAAAAAAATTTTCGGACGGACGGGAACGTTAGATCATTGTGTGGGACGCCGAGACGGACACGTACGTGCAAAAAAAGTGTATGGTCGACCTGACGGTTTTCGAGAAAAACTCAAGAAACCGACCGCTTTCGGAGTTTCTCCGAGCGGCCGAGGCGAATTTTTCTAAGTCCCTGCGCGCCGTAGCCTGGCCGTACGTGCGACGCGTGTAACTTCGCCCGTTCGGATCGTTGTTGCGCCCGATCTACGGGTCGGATCGAGGAGACAGCTATATGGTTCGCTTCGCATTGCTACTGGCTACGTGATGAGCGTGAAACATTTTGCAAAATCGAAAATTTTTCGTTCGGTCCAGGTGGAAAATTTTCAAAAAATTTTCGGACGGACGGGAACGTTAGATCATTGTGTGGGACGCCGAGACGGACACGTACGTGCAAAAAAAGTGTATGGTCGACCTGACGGTTTTCGAGAAAAACTCAAGAAACCGACCGCTTTCGGAGTTTCTCCGAGCGGCCGAGGCGAATTTTTCTAAGTCCCTGCGCGCCGTAGCCTGGCCGTACGTGCGACGCGTGTAACTTCGCCGTTCGGATCGTTGTTGCGCCCGATCTACGGGTCGGATCGAGGAGACAGCTGTATGGTTCGCTT